>BMAV01000690.1:113181-136173 GCA_019973955.1 Trichonephila inaurata madagascariensis
AAAAATCGTGTAATTCCGGGTTAACATAAGTCGGGGTAGAGTAACTCGAGGTATTAATTTATACTATTTTTTCAAAAACTTTGGATAATACTTCAAATAAATAACTTCAGGACATAAGAGTATTGCATACTTACATTTCAGGTTTCTTCGTATCAAAATAGGGACGCTTTATACGGCGAATATGCCTAAAAATTAAAAAATGCATCTTGAAAGCATAGGTGCCCATTATACGCCGGATTTTACGGTACATTTATAATACAAACATTAATTTCAAAATTATACGAATACAATAAAATATATCAGTGCATTTAAGCTTCAGACTTTAAAAACCACGTTGGACTCCGTATTCATTGCATTTTTCAAGCAATTGATGCTTCAATAAACTTTTGAGTATGAATGTTGTTTTTAATACAGGCTTTAATACACTGATAAAGTTTGAATTTTTATGTCCGGTTTCAATTAAATTAAAAAATGAAGTGTCTTTAAACAATATGTCTTTAATAACATCAATATTGCTTACAAATATTTGTAAATGAAATAATTTAGGCTTTACAATGAAAGCTTTCTGCAGATTAACTAAAGCAAATCGATCAATTAACTCTGATAACAGACTTGATCAAATCAGTTGATGTAATTCAGTTCGTCAATCATTTGGGGAAAAATGACTCACGCAGAGCAGTTAATAATATCCAATAAAGGATTTCGGCAAATTCGTTGATAAGACCGGTTAATCATTCTTAATACCGATTATGAATCTACCGATACAGACATGTCAGCCAATCATGATAATGGATATTGATAAGTTAATTAATGTAAGTTGTTTTATCAGCCTTCGTGCACTTTACCCAAACATATATGTGTGTGTTATATGTATTACATTATGACACGTATATTCATTTAAAGTTTATGTTAAATTCATACATGCTTCACTTATTAGCAATTATATAAGAAACGCATGCCAATTGCCTCAAAAGAATTAAATTAAAACTGCTGGAATTAATTTTATTTAAATATTCGTCCTTGTTTATTGATTATTAATGTATGTGCTTAAGGATATATAAATCACAATCTCACTATCCTCATCAGAAAGATAACACTTCCGATTTGCTTAAATTCTATGAATATTTTTGCCCGTTAAGAACGTTTTACGTAGATGAACTGCATTTTTTGAAATATTTTGTGGTATCGACTTTTTTTTATCAGAATGTCTGATACGAGGCGTGTCCGGGTATTACGTATTTACTCGAATCTAAGCAGCCATCGATTCTAAGCAGCACTACAAGTTCTCAAAACTTTTTTGTGAAAAAATGTTGTCATCAATTTTAAGCCGTACCACCAAATTTTAACACGTCTTTCAGAAGAAATATTAAAAAAATATGTGTACAAGGTCCATCAATTATCGATACTTAAGAATTTTTTTTAAAAAAATTGTTGAAAAATAATAAATAAAAAATTTATTTAATTTACCAGTATTTTAAAGACTTTTAAATACATACATGAACCTATAATTACTCTAGCTGTCAGTATCATGTTTCGTTACTCCCATTGTCTCAGCTGACTTCGGAATGGGCTCCCATTTTCGCACAAGGTGTCCTCTTTCATGCCATTCAAAGCATTTGTTATACAACATTTTTTTTTAAAAGAATGTAAAAGAATTATGTTAACAATATTGCAAGCAAAAATTGTATCGTTTTGTTTACGCCATCGACGTATATATATATTTCATTCGTGTCAAATTTTTACTGGCCGCTGCTCTGTTTCCGTTTTTTTCTGCATTTTAAATTGTCTCCCTTTTCATGATCGCCTCATAGTGAACTCGTCTTGATACTATTACCGATATCTTTGATGTTTAGGGGATTAAAAGAAAGCGTACACACACACACAAATTTCCTAAATACAAGCAAGCAGACAATGATGTTTAAGACAGACTGAATACTGGAAACAAACTGCGGAATGGGATTAGTCATCAATGTAAGTGGACAGAATGGACGGTTAAATTTTTCTTTTTAAAAAGGGGGTAGAAACTCAATTTCACCCATCCAACAAATTCTTTGCCTCGGCTCTAAGCTGCACCCGATTTTCAGTAGCATTAACACTGGAAAAATAGTGTGGATTACATTCCAGTAAATATGGTAAGTAGACCGTTTCTTTCCGCCGCAACCTCAGCGGTAGTATCACAGTTCTATGCTTGCCTACACGTATCTCTGGTTGATTGTCAGTCCAGTGACGTCATTACAGCAGGGTTGTGTTGTTTTAACAAGTGTAAATGAGCGTTCAAAATGTATAAGAAGGTTACCGATCCCACCGACTGTGAAGTGCGTACTGTGTAATCTATTTTATATGAACACAAGGAATGTTAAGCCAGTTGAAATTCATTGTTAACTTGTAAAGGTTTATTGTGAAAATGGATTGAGTAGTGGAATGGTGAGAAAGTGGTTTCGACAATTCAATGATGGGCCCACCAATGACCATGACGAAGCATGGAGTGGAGGACTTTCTGTGTAGAGCTGTTGTTAATGATGGTTTGGTTGAAAAAGTGAATGAAAAACTTCGTGAAAACGGATACTTTACAAAAAGATTGCTTTGTGAAAATTTCCACATGCCGCCGTTCAGCAGTGGCCTCTTCACTAGTGGCATCTATCTTTACAGAGGTTTGATTAAGCCAGTTGTAAAAAATTAAGGAAAATATTCCTTAATTTTTTTTCAAATACAAAAAAAAAGCTTTCTTCATGCAGTAAAATAAGTAAGAATAAGGCTTAAGATTAAATTAATGTCTTTGCAAATTTAACTTAGAAAATTTTTGAAAACCATTTATTTATTTATTTCCATCACTTGAAAATCATATTTCAATATTTATTTATTTATTTTTGCTTTTTTGTAATAATTTTTTTATAAGGAAACACAAAATAACTATTACACATGCTTTCAAAAATATAAAATTTATTCCATAAATAAGTAAAAAAAATGAGATGAAGCAATTGTTATGTATTAATTATTAAAATCCATGGGTTGTTTCCATATTAATAGTTAAAAGAAAAATGAAATGCATTTTCAAAAATGTTATTAATCGTAAGTTAATCCAAATGCATGAAAATATAGTTTCGGAAATTTTGAATTTTGTTTGTTTCACTGCTAAGACTGTATTGTGTCTGAGAAGCTCATTTATGAGTCGAATAACATTACACTTTCAATGATACCATGTAAATAGGAGTGCCCTTGGCTACAAATTTGGTCGTCAAATGTCATTAAGGTATCAGACTACGTTCGGAACTGTGATTTTAAAAAAGCGCATAAACGAATAATTTTCCTGATATTTAGTGTCACTTAGATTAGAATACATGTATAAAATTGTTTTAAGGACATTTTGACAAAAAGGAATTATTTAAATGCTTTATTTCGACAAAAAATTAACTTAGAATAACCTTTTTTCAAAATGTTCTCCTTTTGTGAAAAATGCTTCTATTATAATAATATTTTGCCTGTATATAGCTCAGATCTCTGTACAGAGGCTCAACTATGATTTTTGAAAAATTCTCATTATTTTCAGAGTTACAACCCATTGAAATAGTTATCGGCGTTTTTTTTCTTAAAATTTCTCCCCTCTGTTGTCGTAAAACATGGATAAACCCACTTCTAAGTTAGTTATATATTTCAAAAATTCTAGTTGAGCTTCTATACAGAGGTCTGAGTTATAAACAGGCAAAATATTATTATAATAGAAGCATTTTTCACAAAAGGAGAATATTTTGAAAATGGGTCATTCTATGTTCATTTTTTGTCATAAATATTATCCATTTATACACTTTTGAAAAATCACGGTTCCGAACGTAGTCTCGGATACCTTAAGTCGCCAAAATTTCGACGCTCATTTAAAACTCCAACATGCCTAGAATAAATATAAGACGCGATGAAGTTAAAAGTTCATAGAAGATTCTTTCTAGCTTATGTGAAAATAATTCAGGGAAGGAACATTTTTAAAGAGTTTTTTAATAAGTACAACTTATATATATACAAACTTTAAAAACAACTTAGAGCTTCTGAGCTAAAATTTCTTCACTGGTTAAGAAAAAAATTCCTTTTCTTAATACAAATAAGCGTTAAACTAATTTTATTACAATTTTTAAAGCTTAATGCATTTTATTTTAAGAGTTTTAAAAAGGATTTTATACGAATTATAAACACACGATTCATGAAAATTTCTATAATGAAAATACAAATCCTTTAAAAAAATAGTATTTGTGCTTACACATATGCACCAGTATGATAATTTGACTTACCAGATTTAAGTGTCATTGAACTAAACGAATAAAAATTGCTGGCCCTATTTTTAAAACTATTTTCCTTTGCTTTCAAAAATCTCTACTAAAAAGAAAATTAGATTTTGTTTAAAAATGTACTCTTAAATCTTAAAACATTTATAAGCACTTTTAACTCTCTGTTTTCTATTTTATTTTAACTCTTGTGAAATAACTGTCTTCAGTTCCCTCCGGATTCAATTTAATTTTATTTTAGAACGTCTGCCCAACTTAAAAGATGTTTAATATTTCTATAACTTCATTTTCCTTTATACGTATGTTTTCAAAACACGAGATTCTTTTAATCTGTGGAGAATTTGAGACGTCATTCGCAGGAGCCATTAGTTACCATGGAAACGGAGCCTTTTTGTCCAGATCGAGCAACTTAGTCTTTTAACAAGATGATAGTTTTCAACCTTCAGATTTTAAGTGTTTGGGGCAAAAACAAGTAAAGTGCATCAGGTAAGGGAATTAGTTGAAGTGTTTTAAGACTAAATAATTTAATTTTATATAATAATAAAAACGATTTGGCGTAATATCGCTTAGAAGTGATTAATGTTTGTGCGGGCCTAGCTCTGGATAAATTGGGAAAAAAATAATTAGTATTTTATAATTATACCATAAATAAGATTAACGCGATGATTTTTTTTTTGAATATTTATACCTCTAAACTGATTTACTTCTTTTTATTCTTTGTGCATAAAAGTAATCACATAATAAGTACAAATGTTATTTTCTAAAGTATAAAAATGCATTGTTTTCAATTCCTGAAACAAATATATAATATAAATCTTGGTATAAATTAGTTTATGAATAAAAAAAAATTGATATATTGTGAAATGTTGGTATATTGTGAATACTATAGCAACTGAATTTTAAGTACTATTTTGAGAAAGTAGCATACCTCAGCGTTTCTCAAACTAAGGGAGCATTATATCCCTATGTGGAAGGCGCAACTATATTGAAAAGTCAAAAATAAAAAAAAAAATTAAAGAATTATAAATTTACTGAAAGGGAGCAAAACGAAACGCATTCTGTCATAATAAAAATTTTAATACACATTTACACTAATATAATATACTTATAAATGTATCAATATTGACAATGTGTTTGATCCTTAATTCAAAAATATTAAGTTATTAACAAGTTCAATAATTACTAGTGACCCCGCACATGGGTTTGCCATATACAAAATTATATGCAAAATTCAATACTTATTTTGATGATTTGTACAGTTTATAGTTAAAGTCGTATTGTAGCTTTACGTCAAAGCACATTGCTGAATTCATTACATTGTTATTGTATGGAGGGGACGCGATGAAAATTATGAATGAAAAATGGGCCGCAAACAAGTTTAATTGTTACTAATGACTCCCATGGGCTTGTCATGTAGAAAATTTAATATTTATCTTGATACTTTGCATGGTATATAATTAAAGTCGTATTATGGAGTTTTAGCATTAAGTCCATTGTATGGAGAGGTGATAAAAATTACGATTGAAAATTGTGTCGGAAATATTGAAAGTTTGAGTATATAGCTTACCTATTTAAATCTATATAATGAATCCAGAGACCATCCTAGTCAAGATACTTTAAAATAACTGCTCTTCTGTATCTCTCTCTTTGATGATCTTGTAAATAATTTAAGTAGTCTATGAAATATTTTTTCAAATAACACACACACACACTATATATTGATTATACTTACTACATTTAATATTCTAGAAAAAACACTAAACTTCAGGGTTGATTGAAAAAAAAAAATTTTCAGAATTTTAAAAACCTACCTACGTGGAAAGTTTTTCTGTGGTACATGGATAAAGAGAAAAAGGAAAAAAAAAGAATTTTTATGTTAAGTACTGACACAAAAGGGAGAAAATTTTAGGTATTAGAGGTTTTTTAGTACTTTTTAGCACTTATTGCTATGAGAGATCTACTAGATCAGGGGTACTCAACCTTTTTTTGTCTGATGGGCCGTATACATATGTCAGCTATTTCACGAGGGCCGCATACGTATGCTAGTTATTTCACGCGGGCCGCAACATGAAAGTAAATGATGGAAGGGGAGGGAGAAATGTTTAAGACCAAGATAACATTGGTAATTTAAAATGTCGAAAATTGATCAAAATATTATAACTCCTGCTTTGCTTTTTTTTAATTATTATTTTTTTATATTTTTTTATTTTTGTCATTAACACTAAATTAGAAACATTTAAGAAACACTTCTTCACAAGTTCTGCATCAGTAAACGGTTTTATATTATTACGAATAATATAACAAACTTCATAGGATGTCTCTGTTACCGCAGTAATATTAAAACTGACAAAATGCTTTGTTGCTGTTGCACAGATTATTCAAAAAAGCCTACTTATTACCTCTTAAAAGAGATCTTTGAGGAAAAGTGTCATTGATTGATTCCTGTTTATTGGTATTTTTTTAAATACAGCACTTTCGTGATAAATCAAACAAGTATTGATCCATGTTTGTTTTTCACTACAAAATAGTCAACCTCACAATCTTCTTGAAACGATATATTTTCTTCGAATATTTTTCGCTTGCAACATATGAAAGATAGTAAAAAATTAGTTTCACCCATTAAATGGTCACTACACCACTGTTGTTTGTTATCACTAACCGTAACCGCTCCGAATAGAAAAAAGAATACCAATTCGTACCAGTGCGACACCGACAGCAAAAAGCAAAGTTGATATATTTGATTTCTTAACAAAGAATTTCCCATCAAATTTTTAATACGATGTTCTTAAATAAGTAAATTTCTCAGAGCAATGGGCCATATGACCGGGTCACTTAAAAAATCTCGGTGTGCCGCAGGTTGAGTATCGCTGTACTAGACAGTTATAAGAAAAAAATCATCAGGTACATTCAACTGCTTCCTTAATATTAAGTTTAAAAGAATTAAATTTTACTGGGGAAATATTGTGACTGGTCTATCCGTGTCCTCTTAAAGTACTAATCCTCTTGGGAAATATTGAGTCTTTAAAAATTATTATACTGTAAAGCTTTCTCCCGAAGAAGAAACCGTGACCATGAAAATTAAGACTTGCATATAAAGTTAAAACTATCAGGTTAAAAGAGAGATATAGAGTAGACTGCTAACGGGAGCACTGATTAATTAAACTTGAATTGAGGTGTAGATATTTAGTAACTGATAGTTGTAATTTAAAAGATGACGATCTGTCACTTAAGAATTAAGCTAGATTAGGTAGCTAAGAGGTAAAAGCTATTGAATGGACGTAAGTGTTCTAATTATTTAAAGTCTTCTCATATCTCGCGTACCTCGTTAATTGCTCTCCATACTTGATAATAAGGTTAATTCATGTGACGTCATAGTCACATGATAGTGAAAGCCACGTGATTCTAGCCAATCAATTCAAAAACTCACGTGACGTAATAGTTCCACGATAAAAACTATGTTGTGTTTCCAACTAATCAGTTCACGCGCTTCGGTGTTGCCCAGTTTTTCTCTTTGCAGAAACATTCTCTTAAAAAGTACATATGTATACAAAATGCATTTTATTTTAAATTATAAGCATAAAATACGACCTTTTTTTTAATTAAAAAAAAATCTTTTTGAAGAAATTTTTTTCCTTAACATTTAAACATCTTTACCCAAATATGAAATTTGAAATTTTATCTGAGTTTTACAAATAGAACAAGTACAATTAGTTTAATGATTGTTTTGAATTCAATGGAAAATACGTGTTTGTTTTTATCATGTAACTTCATGAATCAAGCCCATTGGGTGAATCTCTTAACTTTGGTTAGTTGAATTTGTGTTGCTGTTGGTACTGTGAATAAATTGAGTTATTTTGAATATGGCTAGTCTTTCTTCCGTTTCTCCCACACCTTTAGACGCTTCAGACAGACCTTTACAAAATTACAGCACTGAAAAAACGGAAGACGGAAACAGCTTGCATCGGATTTTGGGGATTGAAGGCTGGTGTTTGAAACGTTGGAATGTGCATTGTATTATTCACTACTCAGTACTCCTTTATGAATAATCAAAACTTTTAGTTATTTATATTGAAGAAAAATAATTATTTTTTAGTCTAAAATCATCTGACCAAAATTGAATCTTTTTCTACTTTTTCCGAAAATTCAAACCCTTTGTGGCAATATTAAAAAAAAATTGAAACTCTTTTTTGAAATTACTTTTTTCCTAATCTCTATACCGTAGAGCATCTTTTCTGCATAGGTAAGCTCCAACTAATTAATTTTTACCTCTCCATACACCCACGATCCTCAGCTTCTTATAAATGAAGCAAGCATAGAGCAAATGCCCCATGCGGTGCTCCGGAAATATGTTGATTCCAGACATATCCAGATTTTTATCTGCCACCAAAATAGGTATTTATCTTTAAAGTTCAAAAAAGAAAAATGCTTACAAAAATATGTTATCAATTGTCTTTCCGTTTTCGTCTGTCTTTACATTAAAATAATACATTTCAAACTCTTATTACAAGAAATTAAAATTTAATTTTTTCCAATCCCAGATGGCATTACTGCGTTACTTTAAAACCAAAAATCTCCAAGAAGTCCAAAATAAAATAGAAACTTTTAAAATTTCCTGAACGGGGAAATCGAAACATTTAATTATATGAGCGGAGAGCTGGCCTAATCTGTTTTGCACCAATGACTCTCAGTAAAGATCCTCCGGCCCCGTTGAAAAAAAAGCGCTGGTGTAGTCATTCAAAGAATGTTTCTCGTTTTCTAGAAACATTGAATTAATGAGACCAACGGGATATTATTCGAAAGTACCATGGGTAGATAGATGGAACTCTCTAAAGTGTCTTACATTCCATTTATTTAATTGAGAAGATTTTGGTATAGATATGTGTTATACATTTATGCATATTGTCCACAGACGCAGTCTTGACCAGCTACATCATTACCACTTAGTCCTACATGAGAAATAAACCATTAAAAGAATGTAGAGTGCCTTGAAGAGAGCCATGAGATGAGATCTAAAATAATCAGGCTCGTCTTGTCCTCCCAGTTTTATCTAGTGAAAAATTTGATGTATAGAGGCATTACTGTCTGTTAAAATCCAAAAGTCTCTGAAGTCAAGTTTATATCTAAATAAATTGTGATAATCCCCTGGTTGGGCCCATCTCTTCATCTACTCGACCTAGATTTGTGGGAGGTAATGATTGATGACCCAAGTTAGCCATAATAAAACCAATTTATTATTATCATTTATAATATCAAAGACAGTCTTACTCAAGGAAAGAAATCAGGAGTGATATATCGTAACCCTAAATCTTATGTGAACAAGGGCCCGAAATCCTAACCTCTTAACTTTAAGTAAAGTTATCCTATGAATCTCTATCTTCCTTACTTTATTTGAATAGTTAAAGCTTGTTCTATAATTACGCTTCTAAGTTTAGATCCTTACCATAAGCTCACTGCGTTCAGCATCTCAGTTCCTTCCTCCTTCTTTCTCTTCTTACTAAACCTCCACCATATATCTACTAACTAATCTGAATATCAAGGTTTCTTCTTGAGAGGGTCGGCTGTGAAATAACTCAATGCTGGCCCCAAAGATTCCCCAAGAGGGTTAGTAGGAAAAACACGCTAAAGCCCCGTCACTAAGTTCAGACCTAAAAATGGAACAGCAGATTGCATTTTTAGTCATAATGTTAACTACGATATGAAATCTTAATGTTCATGAAACTTCCAAAAATATTGCCATCACTCTTACTGCTACTTGTACACATTTTCTGTGAGAATATGGAATGCTACGAATAGTTTTCAGAGCCTTTTCTGTAGTAAATGTTAGGATCTCTGAATTTTATACATTTTGACCCACAATAAAATATTGAGTATAATTTATTAAATTTATGATGATATCATATGGATAAAACTATTAATTTTGTTAGATAGGAAATTTATAAGAGTTTTTGTTTCAAATATGTTTTAACGACAGAGGCAAAAAAACGAAATAAAAGAGCTCCTTAACAGGGAAAATTTATAATCAACTAAGCTCTGTGTAAGCTATTTTAAAAATCAAAAAAGGAAAATATATATTTTTATAAGACCACTCATTCAGTGTCCCTCTTCATTAATTAACTACTTTAACCCTTTCGTTGGTTTTGGGATTACTCTCTTCTGCGCGATCTAGCAAAATACACCTGTGGGAAGATCAAAACCCAATATAATACATTGGCCTTGCTGTTCTAACGATGTGAAGACTAATTCCCGCTTCAGTTTTGTGCTACTGCACATAATCCAGCCATTACGACATCTGTAAATCGGACAAAAAAAGATGATACTAAAGAAGAAATACCTTATTTAAAAGCTGTCGATGTGTATAACGATGTTATGAGATGGGTTGATCGTTTTGATCAGTGAAAAGAAAGATACTAAATAGGAAGAAGATCTGTAAAATGGTGGCATCGCATCTTTTATATTCTTATTGACCTAGCCATCATAAATAGTTTCATACTGTGGTCAATGAACAAAAGAAACAGAAGTTTAGACGAGTTAACATTCCGTATAGCATTAGCTCGTCAGCTAACAGACGGATATTCCTCAAGAGAAAGGAAAGGGGACGTTCTGCTAGTTTACAAGCAAAGAAGTGTGTAGTTCCGAATGATGTGTGTTTACCCAGTGTGGGAAATCATATGCCAAATATGGCTCCCAAATATAGAAGATGAAGGAAATGTAGCAGAAAGAGACAAGGAAAGAGGACCTGCTACATGTGTGCAGTATGCGATGTTCCCTTGTGCATTGCAACATGCTTCTCATTTTTTTATGGCAAACAATCCACATTAAATTTAATTTTCGGTACGACGATAAACAGTGGCGTAACGGAGAATGTTACGGCCCCCTGAAAAGTCAGATTTGGGGCCCCAAACCCAAATACGTACTTGGCGTCAATCAGGCTTTGGGCCCCCTAGAATCTCTGGCCTCCCGCAATGCGGGGGTTGAGGGGGGAGTACGTTACGCCACTGATGGTAAATGATTCCTTGGGATGTATTCTTCCCACCCCTAAAATTTAAATGTAAATATAAAATTCGGCAAAATAAAATATATTTCTATAAATGGTAATTGTTAATAAAACATAAAAAAGAGAAATAAATGGCCCACGAAAGGGTTAATATATTTTTATTGTAATCTTTTCCAAAAAGTATGAGATAAATAAACATGAAAGGTAAAAAATGTATAAGTAACTTTCTTTCGTTTAGTTTCCTGTGTTCACTTGTTAAACCTTAATGTGTGTGGTCCTTTATGGCCTATTATCTTATGGTTGTGTCCTTCTGTGTAAGCAAACAACGTAACTGCAAACTGAAATCCAATGGTCTCTTGTGACCTATTCTCTAACATCTTCTCCCACGTCTGAAAATACGAGTAACGTAACTGCAAGCTAAAATATGATGCGGTCCCTTGTGGTTTATTCTCTAACCGTTGTGTCCTTCCATGTAAACAAATAACGCAATTACAAGTAGAAATTGGATATAAATTTCAGGAACGGAAATACAGCTTTAAAATTTTCATAGAACTTCTTATTTTTGGCAAGTAATCAAATGTGTCAATTCTAAACTGTAATGTGCAATAAATGGAATCTACATTCTTTACATCATGAAAGCAACCCAAAATTTTCATTTTATCCTTGTTTCACATGAAAGTGAACTTATTTTAAGAAAATGGGAGTTGTTTTTTCGTCATATGTAAATAATAGGAATTTGACACAAATAACATTAGATACATCTTAAATTTAGGATGCGTTGTTTTTCGTTTTATAAGGATCGCTCAAATAAAAATGGCACTACAGTCGATTTGACTAATAGTTTAAAGCTTTTAACCTAAATTATAGTATACAAAGGAATACGTAACAGACAGGCTAGGCAAAGTCACCTTTTAGGTTGAAACAAGTGTCCCAGTGGTCCCCAATATGACGGATACCCTGAGTGAAAAAGCTCTTGTATTGGTTGCGGAACCAATTTTCAACAGCAACTTGGTCCTCATTATCATCGAGAAATCACCGTCTCTTGAAAGCTTTCTAGAGTGGACCGAAGAGTGTTTCGGACTGTAAGGGTGATGTTCGAGAACCTTCCAGCGGAATTGCCGTAAGAATGTTTTGCACACCCCAGCCACTTGAGGACTCTATCAGACAACATGCCATATCAGCTGTTCTAAATATTCTTTCTCAATGCCTGAGATGCGGCCGTATGTGGCAATATTGATAGTCGTATCGTTTTGGAAGCCACCATGATGCAAACTAAGCATTTTAACATGCTCCCACGCTATTACCGCCGCCCCCTCTCTGGCGATATTGCATGCATTCTCTGCTCTGTGTGCACCCTCTATAAAGGCATGCACAGTCATCTTTCTCTTGAAATTGCGGAGTTATTGCAGCAATGCCACTTTCATTTAGGCGACCCTTACATTTTCCGTGTCAGAAGAGTGATGATTATACTACAGAAATTAAAACAATTTTCCCTGATATTATTTTTGTGTAAAGAAATGGCCTTTTTTATGAATTAATAGATGTAACTAAAAGCATTGTCTGGAATATATACATTGTAGAGTTATGTATTCTGATACAAAAATTGAGATCGTCTTCTGTGACTACAACAGAGAAAGTAATTTGCCTTATTTTTCAAAGATCTGTAGTTTCTTATGCATTTCAGTCAATCTAATGCAGTAAAACGAACGTTGAACAAAAGGGTGAAGGAAATATTAACCTAATTCAAAAAAGGAGAGTCCATAGGAGAGTTTTCAAGCTCTTAAGGTATCCGAACACGTTGAAAATGACCAAATTCGGTCAAGACAGATATTTTTGTTTTCTATTTTATTGAATAGAGTGATCTTTTGGCGCTTTACGAAACATACTTTGTTTTCATACTTTCTACGCTTCTTATAGGTCAAGTTACAATCAATTTTATTAAGTTTGAAAAACCGGAAGTGGGTCTGATCTACCAGAAGTGGGCATTTAAATTACTCAAAATCTATCATGGCGAGTCTGATTACTCAAAATATTACAAATGTATTTCTATAAAACTTTTTGAACCTGGTATTTATGCTATTTTCTAAAGAATGTGCTAAAATATTTTTTATTGTATGAATATTTTTTTGAGTTATGGCTTGTTATTTAAATAATGATCTCATAAAGAATATGATTTTTCTTATAATGTTTACTCAATCAGTTCTAAAATTTTCAAATTTTATAAAAACATTAAAATTTTAATACATTCTCTAGATAAATGCATCTAAATTTTTTGTTTTGGTAATACTTTTACTAATATAAGTTTACTACTTTTTTCTCTAATTGCTTTGAAGTTTTACAAAAATATTGCTAAAATTTCATTTATAATTGTGATTTTTGTAACATTTAGACAATTTATTTTAAATATTATTGGTTAAATATTATATATCCCAGTTTGAACAATTTTAAGCTTTCTTTAAGCATACAAGAGATGGGGTTTTCCATTGAGGTAGCAAGTTCCTCGATAAATGATTGGCAAAAAACATTTAATCTGTGTGAAATTAAAAGTTGATCATTTTGAATAAAAGAAACAATATTTTAATTTTAAAGCTAAAATATAATCGAAATTAAATTTAGTTTTAAATATTCTTTTTGTATCGGAATTTAGGACACGACAAAGTAATGTAAATAGTTAATTTCTTTTAAATCGAACACAAGAAAATCAGATTTATTTTTTAAAAACAAGACTAGAATTGTTGCATTTTCGCTTAAGACCAAGCTAAGAGCTTATTCTATTTCACAAAAAAATTAGTTTCACATTCTTGATAGTTTACTCATACTCTTACTGACATGGAAAGAAATCTAGTTCTGAATCCTCTAGGGCCATTTTATTCCGACGAGTAATTGCATTTTGTGGATAGATTCCGTTTCTTGTTATCAAGGGAAAAGAATAAATGGACATTTCTGGTATTCCATCCAACTTCATTTCTGCTCTACATGTCTTGCTTAACAACTCACATAAGACAAGGATATCAAATTCTTCAGAACTTCAAATAGGCAATTCTCTAGCAAAGCAATAAAGTATATTGAATTGGTCTCTGTATTGATCTCTAAACTCAAAATACCGTAATCCGTAATTTTAGCGCAATTTTGAGGACACATGCTTCTAACAATCTTTGATTTGTGCGTATTCATATCGAAATATATTAGTAATTTTTGAAGGGATTTTGTAAATCTACAAATTGTCTCTTATTCTTCAAAGTTTAACGTAATATATTTATAAAAATATTGTTCCGACTTTACTACTGTATATATGAACTGGTTTCTGAAATTTTGAATTAAATATTAATTCTGAAAAAAGAAATTTTAAATTTCAAAAGGTAATTTTTTGTGTGAAAAAGGAATGTTTTCAAAACCAAGAACCATTGGAAGTACCAAAATAGCTCGATTTGAAAAATATTGATATTATTTTTCAGATATAATTTTGCAAACAACTAATTTTGTGCCACAAATTCGGTTTCCTTATTTGTGTATTTCATACTCTCCTAATATAAATTTTTAAAAACTTTTGCCGTTAATAACAATTTTTCTTAATCAATGAGTACAGTGATGGTTATAATGAATTACTTTTAATATAAATATTTAATAATGTGTTGCTAAATCAAAAAATTTTAATATAATCATTAAAAAATATAATTAACGATTAATTAGTTCCAATATAATTAACTTAGTTTTTCATTCATTCTAGTTATCTCTACTGTATAATTCAGACTGAAAAATTTAAGACTTTCTATCAGCAAATTTGGTAAAACGTTTTCAATCAGTTGCCACTTTCCATAAAACATAATCTGTGATAAAAATAAATAGGTTATACCAGAAATTAGAGCATCATTTAAAAAATTCAATTCATTTCAAATGTTAAAACAGCAAAAAATTTTCTTATAATTTTGATTTCATAATTTCTTACTTGAAAGAAATTCATCGTCTTAAATTTGTAAATTATAGTTACTGCTTCAAAACTCAACATTCACAATTTTTGGAAAAAAATCTAGTTGAAAAATATTGGAAAATTTAAGTAACAAACTAAGATATAACAAAGTTCTTTTATTGAAGAAAAATGTGAACATATCAACTTCTCAAAAAATTATTTATATTTTTTAACTATAACGAAGATAAATAACGGCAATTAATTCTGACACGTGTCAAAATAATAGAAAAACATTATTTCATATAACAAACTATCCTTAAGTTTATGCAAAGAGTTTCGGCTAACTTTTTGACGGGTGACACGAACGTGAAAAAAAGAACAGCACTGTGATCGATGATATTAACGTTTTATTTTTTTCCTTATATACTCTCGGCGTCACTTCTTCTCTTTTATAAGTAGAGCTTAAAAGAATTGTGATTATAAAAGAGTCCATCAATAAAAAAAATTTAGATTATCAAAAAGAAAGTATATATATATATATAAAACACAAGAAACTACAGACGTTTCAAGAAAAATTTTGATAACTTATCTTTATTATATGTTTTGAAACTAACTGTGTGTGGGGTTTCTATGTTGACACAATGTAAATTATTGCTTTGATGTTTAGTGTTGTAACTTTTGCTTACAGTTTTGAAACGAAACATTTATAAGACAATTTATATGGTATATGACAAGAGTATCAAACTTCATTTACAGTGACATACTAATTTCTGACAAGTCGCACAGACTGCAATAAATATATATATCATTGTTAAAGTTATACTTTGTCTTTTTTAAATATGCTTTAGTGGCTCTTCTTTTCAATATTGTATATTATGATGTATATTATAGTACTTGCATTTTTCATAGGGACATATTGTTCTATATGTAATCTATAAAATAAACAAGTAATATTAAAAAAAATTTTAAGTCAATTCCTACTTAGATCAACAAAGCAAAATTTTATTTTAGCTATTATTTATTAAATAGTTACAATTAATATAAATATGTATATACATAGGACAGAATCACAACATTAAGTGGTAATTAATTTTTATTAATTATCATTAAAGTATCGTATTGTCATCCAAAATAATCGTGTGTATAAAGTTTCAGTTCAACTTAATGCTTTAAAACGTGAGAAAAAAAAACCTTTTCAAGTTTTGACACACACACACACACGCAAGTCGCCAAAATGGTCGCTAAGTCGCCAAAAAGGATGCCAACATGGCTGTGTATTTGTAATTCTTTAAATAATTAGTTTTAATCAATTAATTTTATTAATTATTAATTAAATTATTGTATTGTCATCCAAGATAATCATGTATATAAAATTTCAGCTCAAATGAGCGCTTTAAGATGTATTTTATCAACGATTGAAAACTCCACCAAGATAAATAAATAAATATATAGAGAAGTGAGCTATAATAGTAGGAATTGAAAAACAAAGAGTCACAAGAAAAAAAAATTATCCGAATGGGATAAAAATTGGTAGATGTGGTGTACGGTTTATTCAAAGTGAATTGCTTATATACAGTAGTAAATACAGTAGTTTAAATAGTAAATACAGCAATACTCTGTACTTACGCGATAGGTGGGTTGATTGATTGATTGAATATTAACGTCACACTGTTCAGTTACACGAGGGCTTTTTGGCGACGGACCACGTAATTTTGAACCATGGTCAAGTGACATGGACGGCACCTGAGCTGGCACCCCCTCTCCTAACTACCACACCACACCAACGGGAGGACGTTTCAGCTCTCGACAGATTTAACGTGCATCACTGCCCTTCACGGCGGGTCTTTAGTGGTACTGGGCTCGAACTCGTGACAAGGCAAGCCACGGTCCGATACCTATACCACTCGGCTACCGCGGCCACCGCAATAGGTGGGACTGAAGGATGATCGCGTAAGTCAAATTCGCGTTACTCAGGGTGTAATTTTTTAATGTAATTCTAATTATTTAGAAAAAAAAATGTTCAATAAAATCCTAGATAACACACATACAAAATCGCAAACCAAAGTTATTTCGATATAGAAGGTTTCACAAAATCTAACGAGTAGTTTGCCGACTCAAAGATTTTTTTTTTTCCTTCTGCAAAATTTTTCGTAGCATGCTAATAATTTTTTTGTTCCTTTATTTTTTTTTGTTGAAAAAATGCACTCTTCGCGTTGGAGTCTATATTTTCTAAAATTTGTAACCCTTTTCTAATTAAACTGAGGCTTCTGTCGTCAAATTTCCAACTGCCATCCGATCTTCCGATTGAGTTGGGTCTAAAGACTCAAGTTCTTCAATGTATTGCATTTCTATGAGCTCATCAATTGTGAGCTCCTGATTGTGGAAATCAAGCAGTTTTTGAACATCATCCCTTTCCACTTTTAAATTTATTTTCTTCGAAAAATCAACAACTTCTTCAATCAAGTTACCAATTTCTTCAAGATCTGGAGCTGATTCCACCTGAATTTCAGTAATAATAAAAAAAAAAAGATGTATCGACGAGATTTGAAAATCTAACTCCGAATTCGCGTAAGTCGCGGTAGCGTAAGTTGAGGTATTATTGTATAGCTACAAGGACGTAAAAGAATATATAATACATTGACGCAATCTGTTATCCAAATGGCTTGTATACTTGCCATTCACGTTCCAATTTGCGAATCAGATTGGTGCGAGCAAAGGCCCATAAGAGATAAATACACATCAGAGCTCAAAGTTCTTTATTGGGTAGAGATCTGGAGATCATGCCTGCTAGGGATATTTTGGAGAAGCACAAGTTTGAGATTTATAAAAACGTACCGTGCGTGACCGAGCATTAACCTGTTGAAGTTCGAGACGGAGAGTTTAAGAAAGGAAGAGTAACCTTACGGTTCACAGAATTTCATCACGATACCACCGTGCAACGGTCTCTGTACCACCGCTGTATCAGGTTGTCATGGATGACAGCCAAAGAGATACTATTATTGAATGATGTTACCAACCATCCATAACTTCTGGTTGTCGCGCTATGTCGCGGATGGTAATTAGATGCCCTAATTGTCTTCAGATACATCTTATTTGGTCAATGGGGCTCAGTTAGAAGCGGAAAAAGATTTCACTCAAATCTGTAAAATTCCAGATCTAATACCCATAGTATTCCTGTAAAAGGTGGAATGCAATGAGGAGAAGCAATCTACTTCACTTCAGCCTTCGTTTCTTGATTTGCCCATCGATGCTTATTGCTGTCACTGGTGTCCCGATTACACCTCGGAACTTAGATAACTGCGCATTATAGATTGTGATCTCACCGATTAGATGTTCACTCTGTCCTAATGTCCTGTCACCGCTCTTAGTCGACCATAACCTTCCTGACGTCCTGTACGTCTATGGTACACCCAATCATGCTAACAGCATTGAATGAATGGTAGCATAATTCTAGCTGGAATATGGAGCGATACTGTGATTCGACTATCCCGCTCCCTTCGTACTAATTTCGCATCGTTTTCAAATGGCCCACACTGCCCTCGAATCCATCCGAGAGGTTATAGTATTGTTCACGTGTGTCGATGAAATCCCATTCACGTGGAAGTTATTCCTTAGCATTGGAATGCCCCCTGTTTTATACTTCATCTGGATGGTCCGTTGCAAAACACTGGAGCTCTAGCTGGTCCGTCACTGACCTCACAAGTTAATTATTTGCATATTCTATTGTATATGCATTATGTGAGTATACTTCTTTTTTGGTGCATCTCTCTCTCTCTCTCTCTTTTTTTTTTTTTTGTTATGAAGTGTAACTTTGATGAACTAGCAGCGTTGATATACATAGAAAAGGTTAATTTATCTTCTACGTCACAGTAAAAATAATTTTACTTTTTTCTTAAAAATGCCAAAGTTGATCAGCAATTTTTGCTTGTTTTTACTACACTTGTCTCAGTTAACTTGTAATTAATGCAAGAGTTTAAAAAGATTAGTAAGAAATCAACATAAATTAAATAAAACAAATTAACGAAATCAATATTTAACCACGATTACTAACTTAGCAGACACAGAATATTTGCATAAATTAATAAGCACAATGCAAATGAACTTTTTCTTCTATGAAAGCACCATATTTTATTTTAGGTGCATCAAGCAAGGCAGTAGGTATAATCAAATGTGTAAGATAGCTGCTGCTACTGTTGAGAGAAAAGGCGCTTGTACTCAAAATGATTAATAATAGTTCGCTGGCAAATGTTATGGCTTTTTCTTAATACTTACGTATAATTAATAATTTCAAAGATTAAACAGCAAGATCTTTAGTATTTTTTGTTACTCTATTACGTTGGCTGAACCATCAGGATGTGCATTATAGATCGTGAATTTGACATGCTAGGTACATAGCGAGATATCTCTTATTACATAGAAATTCTTCGAAAAAAATCTTAAAATGCTTTCAAAAAACAAATTTGTTACTTAAACTTGACATTCATAATAAATATCCTCGTTCATGTGTAAACTCACCAACTGCCGGCGAATTGGGGTTGGCGAGAAAAGTCAGATTTTTACAGGTATCTTTTTCCAACCAGTTTACATGAGGATCTGGAGATTGGTTGATAGTTTCAAGTAACTATATACAATGGTTAGCACGAAAAAAAAGAAACCAATAAAAGTTCATTACAATAAACGTCATCCCCATGGCAACCACATTACCAAACCATAGCAATATCAAGATAACCGTATTGTAATGTTATCACCCATCTTGGCGAACATAAACAACTTGTTGCATAGCACCCCTATATCAAATTGGCACCGAGAAGGTCCCGTTTCAAAGCTTTTATTTTGCTACGAATTTGTGGAACTGTCCTAGCGTGTCCAGTTTGTTTTTTATTCGTCACAAATTTTTCAAATTTTTGTTGTATTTCTAGATTTTTCCGGATGTTAAAGCTTATTTCTTCAGTGAACCAACGTGCACAATCAATAACAACAGCCATATTTGAATAAATGAATCTCGGTCGCAATGCATCATAGGAAAATTTGAAAACGAACTCGCTTTTCTACGCATTTACCCTGCTCCGAAGCCGGTACAAAAATCAAACCCGCTTTTCATACTGGTATAATACCAGCTGGTCATGTAAACGGGTCTAGAAAGGATCAATGCCGGTATTTTGCCGCCAATTTTCCTCCATGTAAACGGGGCTAATATCATAAGCTTCGAGGAAAAAATTACAGACAATGAACATCTATTTTAAAGTTGAATTTAGCCAAAACACTCTAAATTTTGAACACAAATACAGGTAAAATTATGAAAATGTGCATCGATTGCAAGAAAATTTGAACGAAAACAATGAAAAATGTATCTAAATAAAGATTTATTCATCGGCAATATGCATAAAGTTAAAACTTACGACTGTGGAAAAGAGAAGTAAGTCACGGAGTCACTCTAGCAATCTTATGATGAATTCAATTTCCCCTTACACATAAAATTTATGTAAATTATTTTCATAAACTCAAGTGATTTTATTTTTGAACACAAATAATGCTTCAAATCCCATCAAGATGAATATGTATCTAACTTTTATCCTAAATTATATGGATGACTGTGTGTGTGATCTTCCTTATGAGCGACCACAGTTGGAATTCTTAAGAATTCTTGACATAAAATATTTATCATTACATATTGGTAAAGGGTATGCATATATTTAAAGTAAGTTCTTTTAGGTCAAGTAAGTATGAATAATTCCAAACTTTTACTTTTACTGGAACTGGACTTGTGTGCTGAGAAAGATATGTGTGTGTACGCGTTATTCATTATATGTATATTACACGTTATTTATCGTTTTATTGCACGTTTTTTACCTATTATAACAACTACTTTCAGTATCATCCTCACACGATCCTCTGCATCAAAATATCTAGGGAGAAATACTCACAAAACTAATTCAAAGCATAACGGTTGGGTAAGAAACTACTATTTCAAATGGGCGGTGGTTCCACTATAAAACCACTCCAAAATATTTTCAATATAAATGTTTTGTGCGAAGTTTCACAGGATAAAGAGTATTTTTCACATTCACGTATATATAAGTTTTTTAATTCTTAAAATACAAATCTTCTTAACAACATCAAAAGACCCTATCGTTCATAACGGATGAACTCGAAAAGTTCAATTTTGTAGTATTGCCAATTGTTAATCTTATTTAGAAGAGATAATCTCAAGGTTAATTTTTATAAAATTGTTCTGAATTTTGAAGAATGAAAAAACATTTTGAGTGAGCAATTTCACCATGAATCCTCCATCTCCCTAAGGTTTATTCGAACAATAAGGTTCAATAATACAAATGATATCTGTTGTTCTCTGTTGAATAAAATGTCTACTTCTGGCTGACTAATTTGTTCTATTTTAATTGTGAATGATTTCTTCGAAAATTTTCCACTGGTAAGTTTTTCCATTAATTATAAAATGCCCAAGAAATCCAAGCATCTTCTGACCGGCAGTTTTTTAATTTTTTAATAAAACTAGTTTATTTTCTTGTTGTTATTAAGTTTTTACATTAACATATTTTATCTTGAACAATGTAGTCACATTACAGACTGACGAAATACAATTACTTTTGAGAGACAAACTAACACATAGAAATGTATGTGGACCTCGATTGTTCAGTTCTTTTCTAGGGTAAAGTTAATTTAAACCAAACCTAAGTGTCTTGTAAAAATTTTATGTTTCGAAATTATTCATGATATATCAGACATGATATTCTATTTTACGAAACGATATTCTAAAAGAAAACATTCCGCATGTGCAAATATATACTATATTCTTTTTTTCTTCTTTCCATATTTCATTCTAAGAATTTAAATATTGACGAAGAATTTGACATAATAGTTCTTAATTTTTACTTCACACAAAACATGTCTGACAAATTAGTTGCCACACTTTATATCATAATGTACAATTATGATTTTGACTCGTCAGAAACCTTCTGATAAATTATTTTTAGCACAATTTTAACTCTAAGAAAATAAAAATATTGATAAAGGTTCAACGCTTGACACATGAGTTTCATCTTCGTATTAGAAAAAAATTAATGCCTAAAAAATTGCTTTAGTGTTTCATATATTTTACGAATTTGTACATTGGACTATTCAGTTTTACAATTATTTATCGTGTCTTAACAGCCAATTAGATTTGCTTCTGTTTCAATTTTCGTGATTTCCACAATCATTTTTTTCGACATATTTCCTACAAGTACAACTTTGCAAACCAAATAATAAATAAATAAATAAAATTGTTAACAATTTTTCATTTTAAGAACGGTGAAGTAAACTTTGAAATAAACGTGTTTCGAGCAAGTGTTTTCATTAATTGGCAATGTCATCTGAAAAAAAAAAGCATTAAGTAAACAATTAATTTTAGTTTTAAATGTAAACTATTTAATTTACCCACAAATACATATGTATATGATTCAAGCATAGTTATACACTTAGAAGGTATTGTTATTATGAACATTATTATATTAATGATTTTATATACACAATCTCGTTATAAAAGTCTACTGTATTTCGTTCACCTTCTGTCGATCGAACAGCGGTTTGCACTCCATAAAAGCCTTCAACTTGGTTAAAATAAACAGATAAAAGTGAATGTGTGTTTTCCACCATGAAATAAATGGAAAAAGTGAATAGAGCTCATGAAAATCCTCCATAATTGGAAGGTGAAATTCTTCGCAAATTGGGAGAACCTTTTAAAGTCCTCCATTTCCTACGGTTTTCCAAAACTTTGTGAGCAAGATTCACCGCTTCGCGAAAACAAGCGTGTTCATTCAAGT
>BMAV01000690.1:148006-161974 GCA_019973955.1 Trichonephila inaurata madagascariensis
TATATATGCAAGATTATATATTGATTACATATATGAAATTATATATAAGCAAGATTATTTATTAATTACATATATAATTATAACAAACTTTTAGTATTTTAGACAGCAAAAATGTGATTATTTTAATAATTGTTATAATTCTATTCTTTTACTTGTAGTTGTGTGAATATCAAGTAATTAAAAATAAAAAGAGATAAGGAGTTTGAACTGAAAAAATAATTTTTAACCCCTTAATTCAGCGTTTCTCAAACTGTGGGGCACGCCCCCCTTGAGTAGGCGTGACAATTCTACGAGGGGGGCGCGAGCATATTAAAAAGTCAAAAACAAAATATTATTTAAAAGAAAAATATTAGTTTGCTGAAAGTAAACAAACAAAATACATTCTGACATAAGAAATAAAATACACATTTACACTGAGTATTACACTTATAAATATATCAGTGCTACACAATGTATTTTATAACTAATTTACCAATACTAAGTTAAGAACAATTTTATTAATTACCAGTGACCCATGGGATTGTCATATATATAGAATTACATACAAAAATCAACACTTATATTGATAATTCGTACGGTTTATAATAAAGCCCTTAACTGCCGTTTAAAAATTACGGGGAGGAAAGGAATAAAATAAAGCAATAAAAAAGAGCCTCTGAAATGAGTAAATTCAACGCAAACACTGTCAAGGTCCTTTTATTCATTTCCAAATATAGTATTATTGAATTCACTACATTGTTATTGTATGAATGGGACGCGATGAAAATTATGATTGAATATTGGGTCGCGAATATTGAAACTTTGAGAAGCAGTGCCTTGATTAGTTTGCACGTATACCGTACGGGCTACCTAAAACTGGTCATAACCGGTGCACTGTGATATTTTCTTCTTTTTATCTTTGATTTGCCCATATCTTTCGTTCTTATAGTGAGATTATTTGTTCTAGTTTTTGTTTTCAAAGATGTAGTTTCTCCATGGTACTTGGTCCATGGAATTTTTCATTGAAGGCGGGAATTTAGATTCTTGAAATAATTCGATAAAAAACAGGGCTTATAAATGCAATGTGCAATATGTTGCTTGAAAAGAAATGAAAATGGAAAAGTAATCCAAAAAAGGCCGATGTTATCTCTGTCCCCATTGCAATGTAAGATTTAATATTATATCACGCTTCAAATTGTGTGAACAATATATATGCAAACACGCAAAATCCTGTACCGTTTGAAAAAGAGGAACGACGATGAAGTTTCTTGGTGTGAAATAAACTCTTAAGATATATGAAACATTCTTCGTAACATGAAGATTGTACTTATAAAAAGCACACTCTTGTGTTCCACAATTATAAAATAAAAAATAGCGTGAAATCGATTTTTAAAATAAAGTTCTATTTTCACATTCTGTTAAGTATTATGCTTATTTACATGCAATGAGAGAAAAAATGTGCCCTTCTTTGGAACGTTTTGGGCGTAAAAGTTGATCTCTTAAGGGGTTAAGATAGCAAATATATGAAGTTTTCTGATAATTAGTATAAAATATTTAAGAAAAATCTATTTAATTTTTTCTATTAAGCAAGCTATAATCGGTTTATTTATTGGGAAGAAAAATAATCTTCAAAAGCATATTTGCAACGTATTTAATTTGAATTCAGGGCAACATCAGAGTTTTATGAACAGATTACTATTTCTAGTTATCAAAAAAAGACAGAGGTCACCAAAGAATGATCGTGGTATGCGGTCAAATTTTTAGTTATAAAACAAGTTTTAGTTGCAAAAAATAAGAAAAGAAAAGGAAAAAAAAGGTAGATGAGAAAATATTTTTTGCTTAAAATTATAGTATTTTCTATATTCTGTCCAGCTATTCCAAAATTTAAATTTAGCTGAGATGTTATTTTTTTAAAGGCGAATAAGGGAGCCGATGGAAAGTTTGTTCTTGACTGTAATTTTAAATACACTTTATTTTATTTGAATTCCTTTGATTGTATATTTATTCTTTTCTGAATTGCTGCTGTAATCTTGGAATAATTAAGGTTTAATAATTTGAGTCTGCATTTAAGAGAAATTGCTGTTTTTAATCGTAAATTGTAAGGTTACAAATACATTTAGTATTATTCTTTGACATATTGAAATATAGTGAAAATCGTTTAACACGAAACTGAAGGGACTGAAATATTTTTTCGTGTTAAAAGATATTGTAAAGAAAAATAAATATTTAAGAAAATTAAGTTTATTAGAGTACGTTTTATTTACATAGGTATGAATGTACTTAATAAAAATCAATGAAGCAAAAACATTCACAAGAACTTAATGAAATTTAGTATACATTTTTTAAGTTTTTAAAAAACAAAACTGATGAGAAATAAGATGCTTTTGTGTGGCGTTTGTAGGGATGGGAGAAAAAGCTCAGGTAAACAAAATTGGCTCGTCTCACAGGCTTTTCCAAAGGTATTTCAAAGCCAAGTTGGCTTCCTTTCTATGAAACATGTGAAACCATGTCTCCTTCGTTTCACACATTTCTTAAATCTGGTGATTTCCAAATATTATTAATTTTCAGAAAGGAAGTTTTAGTCTTAAGCGATTTTCGTTTCGTGTTAAAGGAAAAAATGCATGAAAATACATAGTAGTTTGTCAAGATCGATGTATTATTTCGTATTAACTGATATTTCGTCTTAAACGTATTTCACTGTATTGTTGGCGTAACTCGAAAGTTGTTTGGACTATAATTTTGATTAAAAGCTCCTTAAAGGGATTATTTGGTGCAAGATCTTATTAAGAACAGGTATATTGATGACTAAGCTAGATTTCAATGAAGATTAAACTAGAATTAAATTAAAAATTGAACGCTTTCAATCACAGTGAAATGAGGAGGAGGATGACGGAGATAGTAATTCATTTTTCAAATCTATATAACTATACTAATATAATAACGTCGAAATTCTTTAAAATTAAGCTGCCTTCCCTTTATGTTTTAAGAGAATTGTTAGTGGAATTATATATATATAGTCTCAAATTCACCCCATTTGTTTTTCAAAGCACGAATTATTGTCTTGAAAAAATATTCGGAGAATTTTAAAAATCAGAGATGAATGTAAATCAAATAGTAATGGTAAAAATAATAGATGTATCGGAAAATATTCGGAATCAATTGTGTGATGAAGTTTGAGAACAAGAAATCAATGCTCTTGGATGGGGGATTTGGAAAAAAATTGGTTTGTATTAATTTAAACTAAAGATAAAATTGAGGAAAAAAAGAATGTAATTACTATAAATAAAGATAACATTATTTATTAAGTAATTTAATAAGTATTGGAAATTTTTTCAAGTATTTTTTAAAGAAAAGTTAAGTATAATCCACTATAAGTGTACTTCCTGTTTAAGATTCAAAAACACATACTTTATTTTCATTGAAGTATTTCTTAAATAATAAAAAATATATGTAACCATTTCTAACTAAAGTTAAAAAATTTACTTAAAGAATAAATAAATTGTAAATTTACATTTCTGTAAATCAAGAATACTACAAAATGCGCGCATCTACTACTTTCGGTTCGAAAAATCATACTCTACTTTCAAGAAAATATTCCTTCTGACAATTCCTAAGAAATGGCACTGTAAGAATGCGCTGAATTCGTGTGACGTTATAGTCACATGATAACGATAATCATGTGTTCCCAGCCAATAAGTTCAAGCTCTTCGATTTTATAAACTCTTTTCTTTTTGCGGAAATTTTCTTTTAAAAAGTACATATTTGTCAATAATAATAACATACATAAGTAAACAAAATGCTCTAGATTTAAAAGTACACGTATGATATACATATTTTTTTTAATTTTGAAAAACTTTTAGAAGAATCCTAATACTTGAACTTCTTGAATCTAAATACTTGAATCCAGTTATCAAATTTGAAGTGTTACCTAAATTTTACAAGTAGAATGACAAGTCCAAGTCTAATGTCAGTTTATTTTGAATTCAATGAAGATCACGTGATTGTCTTTATCATGTGACCGTCGTGAATTTAATCTATTCGATAAACCTAACAATAAGATACGAAACTCTTATTATCAATAACCTGAGATTCATTGAGCTATCCCAATATTTTTTTTTCAATTTCATAGTTTTTCCTTTATTTAAATCACAGAAATTTTTTCGATAAAATATATTGTGTTCAAAAAGGATTGTGATAATAAGAATGTCATCAAATTCGATTTCTAAACTCCAGTAATTGCAACATTCAATACAGTCGGTGGTGAAATACAATCCATTTAAAGGAAATATATAACATTACTTATACTTCATTTCTCATCTCTTCTTCAAAATTTTATCATACTTCACTTATCCTTCCAATTTTAGCTTCATTTCTATCCTGCGCTAATTCTTTTTCATTATCTAAGGCTGAGACTATCACTGAATTTTTTCGTCTAATTCAAAATCATCTGTTGCTCGTTTTCAGATGTGCTTAAATCATATTTTATCTAGAATCACGTTTTCATGTCTTCATTCCAATACAGATTTATCCTATGGAATAATAAGACTTACAATTCATTAAATACAGCTTGAAATTTCTCATATGGTATTGTGTAAAATTTAAAACAGAGAATTATTCTCTTACGTGGGCACATTTTCACTATATGTGTGTGATTCAAATTTAGGATGATTGTCGCTAATACTACTTCATCAATTTTAAAGTGATATGAATTCAAATGGAATATAGATAAATATTTTTATTGTATCTACATGAAAAATAAATTATATTGTGTGTCAAAACTGAAAAAAAGTTAAATATTTGTAACTATAAAGAGAAATTTCAATTAAGATAAAAAATGTGTTAAAATTTTTAGTTCATTCATGCTGGAACTTACAATGTCATTGAATTTAAGAATACCTATATTTTTTACCCTAAAATCCTGTTTGAAATTAATTTAAACCTGACATTTTTAATTTTCTTTGTTAGATTAAGCCGGATTAAGTGGTACACGCTCTCAATTTTTAACGTTCCTGTTATTTTCTTCTAACCCGTTTTATAAAAGTTATTAAAATAAAGCCAATTTCATGTCATCTAGATCTTCTTTAGGATTTTTAAGTTATTTTATGTGGAATAAATTAATTCAAAATATTATTAAAATTTGAATAAAAAAATTTCAAGTAAAAAAATATTGATTAATTTTTTAATTTTCTTATATATGTTAAATTAAAAACTGAGATTTTAGTTCAGTAAACATTTCCCTTTAGCAATAATATATTCATAAAAAATATCTATCCTCATTTTTAAATTGTTTTATATGGAATAAATTAACTAAAAATATTGCTAAAATAGGAAAATAATAATTGTTTTGTTAAAGTTGATGATTATTTTTCAATATTTATGTTTATGTTTAATTAAAATGTAGATTTTAGTTCCACAAAAACAGTTCTCTGTAGCATTAAGAGTTTCATAAAAAATTCCCTTCATTTCCCAATATTTCAAGTAAAATTTTATATATAAAAAAATTATATAGTCATGTTGGTGATATTTAAAATATTTACTTTTTATCTAAAGTACTATGAATTCAATTTATAATGCCACAATTTTCAGGGATTCTTAATAAATAAATGCCAATATCAAGTTTTGCATAAAAAGTGTCTGACTCTATTATAATAAAACAAAACCTAATGTAATTTACACTTTATATTCTTCATAGCAACATTTAACAGCCCAGTTAAGTACCGTATTTGTTGAAATTTAAGTCATCATCGATTCTAAACTGCATCTTGAACTCTCAATACATTTTCGTAAAAAAAAATAAAAATAATAATGTAAAATAATTTATCAATATCCAGTGCTTACAAAATTTAAAAAAAATAAAAATAAAATGAGAACAATTAAGAAGTGAATAATTAATTTATTTTACCTGTGTTAAATACTTTTAAAGACATACTTGAACCTGTAATTGCTCTAACTGTTGGTAATATGTTCAATTTTTTCCCTCCAACGAATTTTTCAATTTCGCTTCTAAGCCATACCCGATTTTTAGTAGCATTAGCATTGGAAAAAATGTGCGGCTTAGACATTTGAATACATATGGTAATTACGCGGTTTCATTTACTTATTATATTTATTCATATTTAGTAAATTTTATTCCAGTGTTTGTTTTTTCCGAAAATGATTTAGACTAAGAGATAAAAAGAAATACATTCCGTTTATATAGCACTTCGATAATAAAGTAAAATGTTTACTTAATTTAAATATTGATGAATATATCCACACAACATATCTGTACAATTTAGGCACTTGTTTATGTAAAATGCATACAGTAATAAAATATGAAAAATAGTGGCTTCATTAATTTCGAGACAATGGTAAATGAAATTAAAAAATGACATTTATAAAAAAAAATTACAATTCTACAAATTCACAAAAATATTAGTTCAAATATAACACTCTTTTATTAAATATATATAATTTATTAAATGAAAATTATAATCACATTTCCATTTGAAGTATTCCCAACTTGAATGTTAAACCCAACTACTCCGTAAGTATTAAAAATGAGCCGATAAAAGAAACCAGTTCTGTCACTCAAAACATAATTAAAGTGTTCGATTTCATTTCCGTTTACTGAAACAAGGGATGAAAACAATACAAAAAAANAAAAAAAGAAGAAAGGGAAGAAAACAATGAATTGCATTATTTCAAAAAAACACCGAAGACCTCAGTTAAAAGAGTTTACATAGAAAACAATCTCAAATCATCTCCATTAGCATCATTTTTACACTTCTTCTCATTCTACAAGTGGCAAAAAAATATTTCAAAGACTAGGAAATAGAAGTGACAAATATTTGCGAGTGTGGGAAATTATCGTCTGCAACCTGTTTTCCATACCTGTAACCGTGACCTTAAACTCGCAGACTTCTCTAGCGCAAGAGAGCCGAGAGCTGATTTTTAATTACATGTTCTATGGATCAGCCAGAGAAAGGCCGAATGTTCATTAGTGAGACGCGGAACCGGGGGAGGGGAAGGGGGGATGGAAGGGAGAGACTTCGAATTCCGACCGGTTGAGCTGATGACCGGTCAGAGAACACATTTGATGGCATTTCTGAAATTAATTTCGGCGACTATGACGTTGCTGAGCGACAACTCCAACTTTATGAATCATGGAAGAATGGAACTTTTACCTTAAGCGATGTTGTTCGCAGAATAATGAAAATTCCATTCATTCATAGTCCATACGCCGAGCAGGAAATCTAAATCGAGATTGAAAAGTTTGGGGAAATTTTGGTACATTGTATATAATGCATAAAAGATATTTTAATATTTAAGATATTTATACTGAAACTCTTAGAGTTTTGAAGAATTGAACTAGAAAAGATTGAGAAATAAAATTTAATGCATCAAAACCCCACTAAAGTAAGATAGATTAGGAAATATGAATAAATACTAGTTAAAATACAACAAAACAATTATTCAAAAAATTTATATGAATTTATTTTAAATGTTGAAAAAAATCTAGAAGAGATATTTGTGACGAAAGAATACCAAATAGATTATATTTTTCCGATAAAAAGTTTTTGCTGAAGCAATTTTTTTTATAACTTATGCACTTTTTAAAGAAAAATGTAACATTTCCCCCCAAAATTCTTTAAAAATACCAAAAATACCTTCAAATTTACATGAAACAATTATAACTAAAATTGAATTCATCCCATCAACCAAATACAACATTTATTGTGAAATATCGTCTGTTAATATTATTAAAAATCTGACGGAAGCATAAATAAAAATCGTTTGTTTGCTTGGAAGCTGCAATTAATCTATATTTGTAAAGATCTCGCTAACGGTATTATTTCCCTTTTATCAAATATCGCGCGCGCGTGTTCTGAGTCTAACGAACTACGATAAACTGTAAGTATTTTCAGGAATTAAAACTTTTAGTTTTTAAATCCAAATTCTATACCAGTGTTGACATTAAATATTTCCCTCTTAAAGAAGTTCTTACAAGATATTCTTTCTCATCATATCTAGTGTTCATTTCATGAACAATCTTTGATGGATATATTGCATTTTAAAATTTGTAGCTATTTTTCATAATGAAATATTCTATATTACAAATTATTGCATTATAGGAAAGTAAAAAGATAAATAAATATCTTGTTCAGTAGCAACATTAAAAAGAGAGAATTTTATTTATTATAATTTTATAAATAATCAGCGAAAATGAACGAAATGTTAAACTCATCTGAAATATTTCTTTTCCATAATATTATTATCCCTTCATAATGGGTATTTTTTCCATGTTTACCCCTTAAGCATAAAAAAGTAATTAAGAATCTTCTTTCTCTTTTTTTTATTGCTTGATGAAATGATGCATCAAAACTTTAAATCTGAAATAGACCTGAAAGGTTTTTGTTATATACAAAACACATTAATTGCAATAGATTTTTTTGTCGATATCTACAGTGGGCCACAAAAGTGTTCGTACACTTGCAATTTCTTATAAAATTTAATGTTTTCAACTAATAAAAATTAATATATTGTAATTGTAGATTTTTATGATATCTGCAACTTGTTTTTAATGGAATGACATAATTAATTTTTTAAAAATAGTATAACTATTTTTTTTAAAAATTACTTATCAAAAAGCTACTAAAAAATTACACAACAAAAGTCTTCGTACACTTAACAAAAATCTCTACTTAACTTTAAATATTGTATTTCTTTCTTAATTAAGTACTTAGTAGGATATCTTTTAGTGTCCACAACAACTTTTAAGCGTCTTGGTATAGATTTAATTAGTTTTTTGTAATTTCTGCGTCGATTTTCCACCATTCTTCTGTAATTATTGTTTTTACTTCACATTATGCGTTTATAGGTCGTGATTTCTTTTGTTTACATCAAAATCTCACCAAATGTGCTCTACTGGGCTAAACAAAGTGATTGAGGAGGTATTTTCATAATTTGGGGACAGTTATAGAGACACCAGTGACGTACATTGAGAGCCGTGCGCTTGGCGTCATTATCCTGTTAAAAAATGAAATCGTTTCCAATATTCAAATTTTGTTCGGATAATTTAAAACTTCTCTTTAAAATATTTAAATAGAGCTCGTGATTCACAATATCAACAAAAAATACAGAATTACCTAATTCTGTGGCCGATTTACACCCCCACGCAAGAGCACTTCTACCTCCATGTTTTATTGATCCAACAAGATTCTTGGAATTAAAATTCAGAAAATTCAAAATTGACAGCAAATTGATTGGGATGGCAGACAATTCAACATTTTTGGTTCTGATGGGCCTATAATAGCTTGTAAATGAAAAAATAAGGAATTTAATCCCATGAATTTATGTGGAAAAACAACTCCTTCACTTCCATGCTTCAGCATGGAATTGAAGGTGTTCTGGCGTGGGGGTGTAAATTGACCTCAGAATTAGAGAATTTGGTATTTTTTTAAGGTATTATAAATCGTGAGCTCTATTTAATTATTTTAAAGAGAAATTTTAAATTATCCGCTCGAAATTTGGATGTTAGAGACTACTTAATTTTTTAACAGGATAATGACGCCAAGCGCACGGCTCTCAATGTACGTCACTGGTGTCTCTATAACTGTCCCCAAATTGTGAAAATACCTCCTCAATCACTTTATTTAGCCCAGTAGAACATATTTGATGTAAAAAAAGAAAACGTGACAAATAAAGGCAAAATGTGAAGTAAAAACAATAATCACAGAAGAAAGAAGGAAAATCGATGCAGAAATTACAAAAAACTGATTAAATCTATTCCAAGACGCTTAAAAGTTGTTGTGGACACTAAAAGATATCCTAATAAGTACTATAAATTAAGAAAGAAATACAATATTTAAAGCTAAGTTGAGATTTTTGTTAAATGTACGAAGACTTTTGTGGCGTAATTTTTTAGTAGCTTTTTGATAATTAATTTTTTAAAAAAATAGTTATACTATTTTTACAAAATTAATTATGTCATTCCATTAAGAATAAGTTGCAGATATCATAAACAAATTACAATTACAATATATTAATTTTTATTAGTCGAAAACATTAAATTTTATAAGAAATTGCAAGTGTATGATCACTTTTGTGGCCCACTGTATATTTTAAAATTGTTTATTTTATTTTCATGAAGATAGAATTAGAAAATCAAAATCAGTTTTATTATACGTTAGCTAAATGAGAGTATTTATTACATATTTCTAGCTTAAATGGAAAATTAAAAGCATTTCCGGGAAAAATAAATACATATTAGTCCATTCCATGAAGATATATTTTATTTATATATTTCACCTTATCATTGTGTTTATGAGGAATTCGGTACTAAAAAATTTTATTTAGTTAGTTTTTATTGCACTGGTTTTTTTTATTCTTGTTTTAGCTCTTCATCTTTATCTTATTCTACATTTTTCTATTTATTCTTGTTATTAGTACTTCAATGCATCAAGCTTTATATTTTATTTTATTTTAGTTGCAGTTTTTAGTTCTTTTTTGAGATTATTAAACTTCAGCTTTCAATATTTCATAGCATTTTATAGTCCTTTTTCATTGTTTCCATTGGCTCTGTCCCTACTCTTATGTTTTCCGCCATTTTTCTTTTTCTGTCATTATTTGATGATATTCCAATTCTTCATCATGTTCATTATTTTATTCTATTTACATCTTTCGGGCTCTTAAAATTTATCTTTCTATTTTTTCTTTACAAAATTTGACAAGATATTTAACTGTGTTTTTTTTTTTTTTTTGTATTTTATCATGCACACCAACACACGCATATATAAACACACACACACCGGCATTCGAATAAACTAAATTAAAATGTGAAATGCATATTTATATTATTAACCTTGTAGTACTATTGATGGTTCATTGATTCTTTTATTTTATAAATTTTATTTTGAATATTGGCAAGGAATTCAGTTTTACATTAAGCTTTGTATGTTGCTAAAAATTATCTTATGGTTCTATATAAACACATATACGTATACAGAGGCGCTCAAAAGGTTTGTACACTTATAATTTTTTTATGAAATTTAATACTTTCTAGACTAATAAAAATTAATACATTGAAATTGGGGTTTTGGAACAAGTTTGATATCACGGGGCACGCACCAAGTTGTTGTTTATGTTCGCCAAGATGGGCGATAACATTACAATATAGTTACCTTGATATTTTGCAGTTTTCGGAATATTGCAAGTGTTCGATTCTTTTTAATTGGTATTCATTATTAATTTTAATATTTATTATGTCAATATTTTATTAATAAATATAAAAATACAATTATTATTATAGGTAATCATAATATTCGTTATTTATAATTGTTTCTTTATCATAAATAAATAACATATGTATTAATATAAATAAATATAATTATTAATATGTTCTTTATTTATAATTATTATTTTGTCATTCATTTATAACTATTACGTTATATGAGTATTCTTATGTATAATTTTTATAATATTACAATACGATGAATATTTTTTATAATTACTATTAAATAATATTATATGATTATTATTATATATAATAATTATTATTAAATCATACTATATGGATATTACATATAAATACTTTTAAATTATAAGATTATTATATATACTGCATAATATTATTAGTACATGTTACTTTTTATTATATTATATTGTTTTTCATTGTTTTTTATTGATTGATCTTGGTTATTCTTAATCTCTTCCTATATTCTTCTTTTGGAATATATTTCATTGTATTTAAAAATAATTCCTTAAAGTTATTTTCCTGATGATTTGATACCACTAGGCCGTCATCTTGGGTTCCATTCCAGGGACAACAGCGCTGCTTGGCGCCTTGCCCGTGATATCAAACTAGCACCGTAGTTTTTTTTTAATAATATATGCAACTTGTTCTTATTTAAATAACAATAATTTTATGAAACATAGTATAACTATTATTTTTAAAAATTTTATTAATAAAAAACTACTAAATAATTACTTTTACAAAAGTTTTCATACATTAAAAAAANAAAAAAAGCTCAACATAGCTTTAAATATGATGTTTCTTTCTTAATTCTGTACTTAATAGGATTTCGTTTAGCGTTTACAACAATTTTTAAACGTCAAGGTATAGATTTCATCAGTTTTTTCGTAATTTCTGTATCGATTTTCCTCCATTTTTCTGTGATCACTGTTTTTACATTACATTTTGTTTTTATACGTCCTGTTTTCTTACATTAAATTCAAATTCTTACCAAATATGTTTTGTTGGGATCTGTAACTGTCACCAAATGTTTCGGAATTTGGGGACAGTTGTAGAGATACCAGAAGTGTTCTCTGGTTTTGGTCTGGTGGTGGCAGGTTTAAGTACGAGATCAGGTTTTCAAAAGTAGTTTATGTTGTTGTTACTAATGCCACCTGATCGGCAAAGGCCAGATCAAGGCCCATGAAATTCATCATGGCAAAGGGCTAAGTGACGCCTGTTGTTAGCCGTAGCTTTATAGTAGTAGTAGTAGCTTTATAGTAGTAGTTATAGTAGCAGCTTATTCAGGATCAAAAACATTTACTATCTATTGTAGTAAACTTCAGAATATACTTCAATTTATAAGCATTTAAAGAAATAAATCATTCGGACCCGATTTCGTGGATACGCGTGTCACTCGAACACTAACACATCTATATCACTTCGTCATCTGCAGTTGTGTATTTATAGCACGTCATCCTTTGCATTTAAGGTGTTGCCAACTGCAAATGACTAAAAATCCACTAATCAGATTCAAACCGGATTCGAAACTTGAATCCGAGATCACAGCACGGAGATTGGAAAAACATTAACTAGTTTTTATAAACTGTCTAACAAAAAGCATGCGTTAAGAGCAGTGCAATTGGGGTCATCATCTTGTTAAAATAAGAAGTCGTTTTCTATACCCAAATTTTGGGTGGATAATTTCAAATTACAACTTCATGTTTTAAAAAGACAATAATGAAATATATACCAAAACATTTAAAAGTTGTTGCGAATGATAAAAGATATCCTTCTAAGTACTTAAATATGAAAAAAGTACAATATTTAAGGCTATGTTGAATTTTTTTTTTTAAGTGTACGAAGATCTTTGCCGCATAATCTTTTGGTAGTGCTTTGATTATTAATTTTTCAGAATAATAGTTATACTATGTTTCAAAAATTGATTATGTTATTCGAAAAAGAACAAGTTACAGACATAAAAAATTAAAACTCCGATATATACATTTTTATTAATTAAAAATATTAAATGCTTTTAGAAAACTGTTAGTGATCTTCACTGTATATGAGATGATTCGAAGTAAGCATGGATAACTATACGGGAAAACAGTTTTTTACTAAAACAACCAAAAAACACATCTTTCTTGGGAGGCAAATCAACGCCAAAAATGTTCAGATTTTTAATTTTATTGTATACTTATTTCCATAACTACTGAACCATCATTTTTTAGTTAAGGTTTTAATTGCAAAGTAAAACGTGGGAAAATGCTTAAGTAAAAAAGTGAGAAAGTATCCAAGACCATAAAAATTAATGAGGTGGGATTGGAATGATCTTTACTGAGAAAATATTAGAGCTGTTTAATTTTATGCGTGAATATGAAAGACGGGAAAATAGAACTTTGTTTAGGTTATAAATAAGCTATTTTTACATATGTATATGTATACACGTGTATAACGAAAATATTAAATTCTCTTTCTAGTATCCGCTGCTATAAAAAATACAAAGGCTTTGTCCTGTGACATTTCGATTTATTCTGCTTTTATTTTTTTAAATAACCACGAAGGAATAAATTACTAAAAAATATTTTTAATCCTCTTAACTTTAAAAAAAATCTTTTCTTCTTTTATGTAGTAGTAAATTTAAGAGGTCACCCATCCCAAAAACTGCCAAAGTGAATGCCTCTCTTGACAATAGAAGCCCAATTAATGTATGCAATTCTTTTTATAGAATTTGAAACGCGTTAATTGACTTTAACATGCATTGCTTTATTCTAATT
>BMAV01000690.1:162090-174423 GCA_019973955.1 Trichonephila inaurata madagascariensis
GAAGCAAAAATAATTCAGCAGAAGAAAATTGAAGTTGAACATTTATCAAAGAGGTTATTCCATCGAATTATTTTTTTTTTTTTTATTTTCACCTCCCTTTTATATTTTTCCTGGGGATCTAAAACTAGAGAAAACCTTTTTATTTAAAATTTCTTTGAATTAATGTAAAACGTGATTGTTAAATTTTGAAAAAAAATTGAAGAGCACATTTTTAAATATTTTATTCTTTAAAAATAATTGTGTAATTTTTTTCAACTTTTTTAAAAAAATAAATTTTTGAGTACAAATAAAAACGTTTTTAAAAAAGAATGTTTACATTTTTAAATGCATTCCAAAATTTTTAAGATATTATTAAATGGTGCCTTTTAAATTACATTTTTCTAGTACATTTCGTACTTAGAAATTTATTTAACTCTTTAAATAAAGCATATTAATTTATTTGGGCTAATAACTTTTAATCGCAATGAGATTTAGTCTACGAGAGGTTATGTATAAGGTTAGATAAATATTATGTCTCTATAAGATTAATTTAAATCATTACGTTATATATATATATATATCCTTAATTCCCACAAAAGTAAAGCTTATAATTACTGTGACATGTAGAGCAATATATAATGATGTTTTATATATATATATATATATATATATATATTTAGAATGATTCATGTGCATAAACTAGACATTTCTCTGTAAAAAATTCTCTTTTTTTGTCTGTAAATAGTTATAATACTAAAAGAGAAATATTTCCATAAAAACTTATCAAAATAAAATGATTCTTAAACAACATCAAAATATTGCAGAATTACTTTTGTCAGTATTGACTTTTACTTCCTTAAGCGAAAAATTTTTTTACCCCTAAATGTTCCAAAATTTTTTATTGCACATAACTAAGTATAATACTTAGCACAGAATTCGAAATTGAAGGAATTTTATTTTAATTTTAAATTTTCACGCTGTTTTTACTTTATAATTGTGGGGAACACAAAAACTTAAATGTTTGCTTTTCATAAGTATACTCTACAAGCTATGAAGAATGCTTCGACTCAATTTTTAAATTGTAGAATAGCATGGTAAGACGGAGAACATATCGTAATTTTAAACAAAAAATATTTTCACGTCTACCATTTTTTTAAAAAAAAATGGCCGTTTTTTATAACTAAAACTTGTTATCTATATTTGACTGCAGACCGTGTATTTTCTGAGAACAATAGGTCTCCTTTTATAGAACCCTAATGTTGCTCTGAATTCAAATGAAATGCAAATATGGTATTATGATGTTTTTGAACGTTTTTCTTCCAAAGAAATAATCCGATTGTAGCTAGTTTATAGATGCTGTTATACAAATTTTTCTTAAATTTTTTATATTGGTTATCAGAACTCTACATATTTGCTTCTGAAATCTCAACTCCTAAAGTGGTCAATTTTTTTGCCTAAAATGTTCCAATGAAGAGTACACTTTTTATTGCATGTAACTAAGCGTAATACTTAACAAAATGATAAAATGAAAAATCAATTTAAAAGTTTTCATCCTGTTTTTTGTTTTGTTTTATAACTGGCGAACACCAAAGCCCTTAAATGTTTACTTTTAATAAGTACACACTGCATGCTATGCAGAATGCTTCATATATCTTAAAAGAATTTCACTCGTACTTACAATAAATTTAATGTCCGTAACTTTTTTTCAAATGATTGAGGATTTTGTGTGCGTATGAATACATACATGGTGTAATACTCAGTCTTACATTGTAAAGGGGACAGTGAAACTATCATTTTTTTTATTATTTTTAAATATTCAATATTTTAAAGAATCTAAATTCCTACCTTCATTGAAAAGTTCCACCACAAAAAATTTTCATCACAAAGAAAATCCCTGATGACAAATATTTCTCAGTGCCATGGATAAGCTGCATCTCTTAAAAACACTAGTAATAATAACCTTCCTATAAGAATTAGAAATATGTGCAAATCAAAGATAGAAAGAAGAAAATATCAGTGACCGTAGAGTGTACAGACAAACCTGTTGTGCCTAGCTTTCGGTAGCCCGTACGGTGTACGGGCAAACCAGCTAAGGGGCTAATGAGCAAAAAAATATTTATTTAACTTTAAAAAAAATGGACAATGTTGTTATATAAGAGTACTGTAAATTATTAAAATGTTACAATAACTTATTATGGTATAAAACCGATTCGTGTGAAAATCAAACATGAATTGCAATTCAGTTAATATATAGTTTCATTATTTCATAATAGATTCACGTACAGATTTATTTTAAGGTATCCGACAACGTTCGGAAATATGATTTTGCAAAAGCGTATAAATAGATAATGTTTATGATATTTAGTGTTAATTAGATAAGAAAATGTATATAAAATTGTTTTAAGAATAGTATTGCAATAAAAATTTATTTAAGTACAATATTTTGACAAAAAAGGAACATAGAATGACCCATTTTTAAAATATTCTCCTTTTGTGAAAAATGCCTCTATAATAATAATGTATTTTGGTTGTATACAACTCAGACAAAGGCTCAACTAGGATTTTTGAAATATATAACTTAGAAGTGGGTTTATACATATTTTACGACAACAGGGAGGAGCAATTTTAAGAAAAAAACGCCGTTAATTATTTCAAATGATTGTAACTCTGAAATTAATGTGAATTTTTCAAAACTCATAGTTGAGCCTCTGTACAGAGAGAGGTCTGAGCTATATACAGGCAAAATATTATTGTAATAGAACCATTTTTCACAAAAAGAGAACGTTTTGAAAAAAGATTATTCTAAGTTTATTTTTTGCCAAAATATTATATTTAAATAATTTTTTTTGCCAAAATATTCTTAAAACAATTTTATACATGTATTCTAATATATGTGACACTAAATATCATGAAAAATATCCATTTATATTCATTTTTAAAATCACGGTTTCGAACGTAGTCGGATACCTTAAAAAGGTATAACAGTCTTCATTTTTTAATTATAGTTTATTCATTAGAAATTCTTTGGTTATTGTATAAGAATTATTTAATCAAACATTATAAATACTAAGCCCAACAAAAAGAGACGTATTAGAATAAATATTTGAAATATAAAAAAATATTCACCTCCAAATCGGGTAGCTCTTAAATACTAAATATAGAGAATAATGGTAAGGATTACCATTTAAAAACTTTTAATTGTAGAATATTGCTTCGCGCGTAGAAATTTTTTTCTTTAGAATTTTTTTTTAGTATCAAAAGCCAATTCCTTTTTTAAAAAAATGGATTTAATGGAAGAAAAAGTAATTTGCTTCAGTGCTAATTTTTTTTATCCAAAACATTTATCCGTATAAATACTTAACATGTTACATACTTCAAAAATTGGCTGTCAAAATTATTTAAACTTTTTAAACGCTCTAAGGCAGCGCTTCTCAAAATGTAGGGCACGCCCCCTTGTAGGGGCGTGATAAATCTAGGAGGGGGGCGCGAGCATATTGAAAAGTCGAAAACGAAAGATAATTAAAAAAATTATTAATTTATTCAAAGTAAACAAACAAAATGCATTCTGAAATTATAAAAAAATAAAAACAACATTTACACTAATATAATACATTTATAAATGTGTCAGTATTACACCATGTATTTTATAATTAATTTAACAATAATAAGTTAAGAATAAGTTTACTGTCATATATAAAATTATATACAAAAAACACTTATCTTGATAATTTATACAGTTTATAATTAACCCCTTAACTGACAAATAAAAGATATGCGATTCTCTTCCCAATGCCACCGTTTTGCACGTTTGCATGCGAGTGTGGTGTATTGGGGGAGGAGGAGAGGGAGAAAGGGAATAAATAAGCTAGTCCTCTGAAATAAGTAAATTCTTCGCAAACACTGTCAAGGTCATTTTATTGCATTCCAAAGCTTTCGGAATAAGTTTATGGATAGCAGTGCGCAGAGAAGAAATACTTCGGAAAGACGTATATATACGTCTGGCGCAATTTATGCACTGGTTGAGCGAGTCGTTTATATTCACCGTTGGCACTAAAGAGGTTTAAGTCGTATTGTAGCTTTAGCGTCAAAGTATCGCATTAACAAATTCAATACATTGTTATAGTATGTTCGGGGGCGCGATGAAAATTATGGTTGAATATTGGCCCGCGACTATTGAAAGTTTGAGAAGAACTGCTATATAAGGATATTACTTTCCATACAGTATTGAATCAATATTTCCCTATATTAATTTAACTATCCCCGTGTTTACTATTTTTAGATTGTTTGGATTTTAGACATTTGAAAATAATGATAACTCAGTCTAAAAAAAATTAGTGTCATAAGATTCTTTATAACTTCTCATCAAGAGAGATCTTTGGTTTATTTTTCACTTTAAATTTTACTCTAGAGGGTAGAGCGGAAAACAACCCGTTCCTTTTACTCAAAGACGCGTGACACGTATTACTATTTGCTCAGTGATGGTTGAGATTCTGGTGTCGTAATCGGGTTTCTTGATTTAGACGAAAATAGATTCCGAACGGATGTTATTCTTTTAAGGAATAAATGTGTTTTGGTTTTCTCTCAATTTAGAATGATGTTTCATGATGATTTCCTTGGCATTAATCATTCGAGCATTTCTGTTTGGTTGGATAATTTGATTTGCTCGAATGGATCAGATTCAAATGTAATGATTCAATATATTTAGAACAGTGGATGAGGATTTAAAATGACATTTAATCACAGAGTAAATTTTTTTGTATTTCTTAGGTAAATCTTTTATTAATTATTAGTAAGTTGCGTTTAATACTACTTTTTGCTTACGAATCTTATTTCAAAATTTGTTTCTTAGCCTGTATTCTGGTTTGACATATCTATTTTAAGGTTGTCTGTGTATTTTTGGCTTACATATTAATATTACTCATAACTTAGTCCCAATTTTTCTCTGCAGCTTATTACATATTATTTCACTATAAAGTACTATTTAGAAACCTTTTTAATAAAGTTAAAATTAAATGCATTGATTCAACAGTTTGATTTTTGTAAAAGAGTAACAAGTATCAATGGACTAAATTCATGTGACGTCATATTTGAGGGATAAATGCAATAGCATGTTTTGCGCTTCATTGTTGTCAACTTTTGCTTTTTGCTGAAACTTTTTTTTAAAATGTACATATTTCTCAACAATAATAATGCACATAGGTAAATAAAATGCTTTGGTAAACTTGATTAAAAAACTCAAGTATAATATAAGAATTTTTAAAAAATTTTAATAAAGGGAGTGATACCCATTGTCCACCTAACAGCGGGCCAGCCCCAATTGTACAAATTATACAACCGTTTATACTCATTGCTCAAGTTGCAAAAATGTAATTAGTTTGTCTTTAATATGTTCCCTCATAAGACACACACACACAAAAAATGTCTCAATCTATTTCACATCAAGCTGGCATCATTTTTGATTACTACCATATTGGGGAGAATTGTTGTCGACATGGCGACCATATAGATGCTTCTGGAAATTACTGGAGAAATTTTTCACATCATAATCTACGACGTAATCGGAGTTTTCGAGAAAACACTGGAAAGTAGCCCCACTTTCCCTAAGCAAATCGTTAGTAGCACTCCTGTTCTACTAACATCTACTACTGCACATCTACTGCACATCTTTTCACTACCCATTTCTACTAACTATACCTTATGTTTAAATAAATTTATTGCAGCATTACGGAAAACTTTTTTATATAAAGAGTGAAAAACTTTCTGAAGAATCTCATATTATTTATAAACATTCTATCAAATTAAACCCAATAATCAAATTAAATTTTACCTAAATTTTATAAGTAAAATAATTACAGGTCAGTTTTGAATTGAATAGATAAAATATAATTTCATTTATCATGCGATTATTACTCAATGCCTTATTTTAGGGGTAAATTGATAACTGAAAAAAGCTTTGTGGTTTTAATCTATGGGATTGTATTGATATTTTTATTCTGATAAAAAGTTGTGCTAAGGCCTGGGTATATTTCTATTGCCTTAAAACTATTTAGACATTTTATAGAACGAAGGTTACCATCTAGGACCATCCCGAGTGTAGCTCTAGCATTTTGAAAAATTACACCGTGTAATCGTCTTTCCCGAATCATTTCACACATATGCTTTTTATGATTTGGAATAATTGAAAAGTACCACTGGGTAGAATTTTCTGCAAAAACAGAACTCCTTCTGTTGAGTACCCCTTCACCTTCACACTTTGAAAGACACTTTGTTGACTAAATTTCTCCAAAGAGAAGAAAATTAATCCAACATGACAGTGTATTATTTACTGCTCAAAGAGAGACACTTAAGGGAAGAAGGTAAGAAAAGAAACAAAATTCTACTGACCAGATTGCGATGTTGGTTTATGTGCAATATCGACTTTCGAATTAATCATACACGATCAAATTTTGATTGATAATTTCCTAATCATTTATGTAAATGCAAAAGATATAAATGAAATTAGTAATTAAAGACAAAAGATGGTTTTCTAAGCTTTATAATTATAGTTAGTGTAAATTGACTCCAAAGTCTTATGATTTCTGCCATACAGGAAGCCAACATTATAGGTAAATTACTCGTTTATTTAAATAGATTTTTTTTCATTAATTTTAAGGAAATTTTTCATCATAATAGTGCTATTATGCTTAAAATATATGTACGTTTGAAAATAAGCATAAAACTGACATTTTTTTAATCCATAATCAAAAAATCAAATGACCCTGGAAAGGGTTAAAAGATGCGACTGGGTGGCCGACATCTCTAGCGATCGTCATTGACATTCACAGTAAATTCAAATTTTTCGAACAGTGGTTTTATTGTATTGTTTGCCGATTCATTTTTCTTTGGGAACTGCGCCTCGTTGCAAAAAGGCTATGGTCTAGGTGAGAAAACTCTAAAACAAATCAACGCTGCCTTTTGGGGACTCATTATGTAAAAAAGTTTTTAAACCGTCGCTGCTCCATTTAAACTCATTTATGCAATCAATGTAAAATTCATAAAATAAGCAGACAGAATTTGTTTTCAGCTACAGTTCTTGATTCCAAATGAAGAATCAATTACTAAAATAAAACAAAAGGGTAATATATATGTAATGAATAAAAATTTCTGAAATGGTTCTTCTGTAACAATTGTAAATAATCTTTGGGATTATTATACATTACAAAAATGACAAAACTTTCTTGATTACCTAATCTATACATATAAAAGAGAAAAGTGACTCACTCCATTCACTCACTCACTCATCACTGGCGATGCGTGATTTCTGGAACTTTTAGACCTACAGACTTGAAATTTGTTTGGCATGTTTTCATGGAGTAGAGATCCGATAAGAACGGATCTTTCGAAAATCGCCCCCTAAGGCCCGTTGCTAGGGCTTATACATAAGGACGTTATACATAAATATTCCCGTTTTTGAACTATTAAACCTATAGACTTGAAATTTGACAGACACGTTCATTTCATTCCGCTACAAAATAGGTTTGGGGAAAATGGAATCCCAAGGGTGGTTTCGAGGGAATTAAGTTGCGCGTTATAGGTAAATATATTCCCGTTGTCTGAACCATTAGACACACAGACTTGAAGTTTCGTATATTTGTTCCTTTCATGAAGAAAAGATCCCCTATGAACGGATTTTCCGTAAAATGACCCCCAAGGAGGGTTGAGATTGGTTAAAGGGCGTTATACGTATAAATATTCTCTTATATATATATATAAATGAATACTAGATATTTGTATTTTTAAAATTTCAATTAAAAAGAATTATAAACTAGAAAGGCTCGAGTATTATTAGGAAGAAATTAAATATCGAAAGTTGTAAAGAAAAAATATACAATTAAACAAAATCTTCACTGATACTGATAGAATCAAAATTAAGAACATAAAAATCATTAATTTTGATTTCTTGAAAATAATCTAAAATGATTTGATAAAATGCTTCCATTTTTTTTTCTCTCAGATATTTTCGTTCCACTCTTTCAGCAGCTTTTCTTAACTTTTGCTTTATGAGGTTGATCAATTTCCAGAATTTTGTCGGCTGTAAATTAGAAATAAAAGCCAAATAATTTATTATTTAACATATGAAAGTTTCTCATTCTAATCTGCACGATATATGTGTGTGTGTGTTTTTACTTTTCTAAGACCCGATCATTTTTGTTTATAACATTTTATTTTTATTACATTTTATTATCTTTAATTGTAAAATATTTTTTTAATTAATTGATGCTTTAAAGTTAAAATATATCATGAGGTATTCTTTTTATGTAGAAGACTGAATATTTTTAAAGTTTTACACATAAAATATTTAGGGATTAATAGTTCTATCTGTAAAATAATATAATTTATTTAAAATAAAGTATGTATTTATAGAATAGTATATATGTATAGTTACTAAACCTATAATAGTGCATATAAAATATATGGTTTAATTTATATATTAAGAGAAACGACATTAGAGTAGTTTAATATTTTTAAACAATTTAATATTGTGAAAGAATTTTAGAAATTATTAATCAGAAATATTTAGAAGATAGAATTAGAAGGAAAAATATTCATTTCCCCGTCAAGACTTAGATTTTTTAATTTTAAATAACAAGAATTAAACAATTTTAAGCGACCAGACATTTTTAAGACAGTTCACAAATAAAAATAAAATTCCAGAAATTAGCACCATGAAAAATCAATTAAAATAAAAAACCATCCCTTCAAGTTTGTCGATGTCTTTGACAATATTTATAAAAATATTCCTCAGTTATAATTAACTTGAAGACTCTTAGACTTTAATCATACTGTTTCCATAACGGTGAACTAAGCCTTCTTGAATTTTCGATTGCATCTCGTTAGCGAACACCGTTATTAAATTCCAAAGAAAATGTACTAGACTTATTTTTTTCCTATTTACTTTTGTTTCCCCAAGAAACGCTAATTTAGCTTTTTCGAGATTTATTTCTATTATTTTGCATTTCCTTGCTAGTTTTGTTTTTGTTTTCTATCTAGAGTTTAATTGGAGTATCATTAAAAATACAAAATGGATTCAAAGTTTTGCTATTAATTTAAATTAATTAAGAGATTACGAGAAATGTGAGCATTATTATATACCTTTTTATTGCATTCATTCAATTCATATTTTATTAAAAAATTTTTAAATTTTTATTTCGTATTATAAACTAAATTTATTTTATTTAATTTTATTTACATATTTATTTCATTTGATTTCATATTGTGAACATACCATCATTTTTTTTATTTCATATCACTAATACATAGGTATTTATTTTTATTTTATTATATTAATTCACAACACTTATTAAAATAATAAGAATATAGTTATAAGAAGCAATTCCGAAAAAAAGAAAATTGAATATTTGGTATAAATAGATTGCAAATTCACAATAATTCCCCGTAAATGTTTTTTCCTCTCAATATTTTGAATATATTTTCGATATTTTTTAAATTTTATCTTCTTTACAGAGTAGAATTCCTTTCTGATTCAACTGAAAAACATTTCCCACGAAAAATATACAGTAGAATATTTATAATATAATTGAAATATTTTACATCACAAACAGTAACACTGGCATCGATTTACTGTACCATGTTTTACTTGAAAGATGAACTCAAGCCTCATTGTGTGAATGTATTTACTTTTCATTTAACTCTGCGCCTGTGTAATCTGAGTTTAGTTCGAGCAACTTAATCGTACCGATTTGAAATTCCAGAATTTGCTTTGGGCAAGATTGATTGTTTATTACCTTCGCACAACGAATCCCTACAAGGAGTTGGCAAAGAACCTCACAATTTTAAATTATAGTCAAGTGACCAGGGGATTTATAATAAAAAAAAAACTCTACTCTGCGAAACTAAAGCTTAGTTTGTTTTCTTTTTGAAAATATTAATAGAATGTGATTTATTACTTATAAAGATGCAACATTTGACACCTGTAAATTGTAAAGAATGTAACAGGCGTAAAAGCGTTGCCTTGCTCTTGTATACATCCTTATACCCAAGATTAGTATATTTCTTCCACGTATACTAAAATATTACATGTGTTATATTTCATTTAAAATTTTGTTTTTATTTTTACCTTGAATAACCTTTTTCTAACATTTGCGTTGTTATAATGAACAAAACTAAAAAGAAAAGGAATTCTCCATTTTAGCAAAGTTTTGTATAAGGTGACAAATTAAACTTTGTCCCAGAATGTATCCTAGATATATTTGTTCCCTGGAGGACACATTAAGAACTTCAATTGTAAACTTGATAGGCATAATAGAAATTGAAATTAATCGTATTAATATATTATGAAATGTAAATAAATACAAAGGAGATTACACGAATAGAATTTAAAACAGCAGAATATTAAGTAAATACATATAAATAAGAGTATAACAGAAGTTTAGATTATGTTGGTAAAAAGTCAAACTTTTTGTGGAAATAAGCCCTAATACATCTTTAAGGAAGAAAATTATTTGAAATCCCAGTATTATTTATTTATTGCTCCTTGAAAGGATGAAATAGATATTTTTGAACCTTCTCATACAAACTTTTTGTATTTATGATCCACTTTATCATATTTTAGGTTAATCAAAACATAAATAAACTGGTTCAAAAAATAAATAATGATAATGGAAAATAATTAGAAAAAATAAATTTAAAAGAAAAAAAACATTTTATTTAAAATTTTTCTTCAGAAAAATTTTGTTAGGAAACTTATAATTTCGGATACATTTTAATGAAATATCGGAAATTCTTCATATTGAAATATTTTAATCCTTTATCTATCGACGGTACTTATAAGTAAGACTCACTTTAATTACTTATAAGTTATAATAACGATTTTTACGAATACTCTGACAGCAGGAATATTCTCTTAAATCTAATCTTCCAAGATATATGGCAGCACGGGTTCTATGATGAGTATTTTAGCGAGGAAGTTTGTTTTATAGCAGCAATTGTATGCGTTTTCAGCTGACGGCGTTTTCAGAGGATTGCGAAGAATGTCATTTTTGTTCCGAAAAAGTAGTTAATGTCAAAAGGTAAGCGTCATTTTTCTTTTTTTTTTTCTTTTTTTATCTTTGTATGTTAATGAAGATCTTAGAAAATGATTTGACTATTTATTTTATGTGAACAGTGCATACAATTAATTTTACAGTTATCTTTAATTAGTTAATTAGCTCTAATGGATTAAATTTCCCAAATTTGAGTGTTTTGCTTATGTATATACCTTAATTTTCAATACAGTGATTCAAAAAAAAAATTTCCATGAAAAACTGTGCAGTAAATGATAATGCGGCAGATAAAGGGTTAAACTTAAGCCACAACAGAAGATGGCTTACAACTTTAAAGACAATAATAGTGTTGATTAACATAGAAAACTCCAACTATCTAAAATTATTCCTTAAAAAATCTTACTATCAAACGAAATTTTGAAAATAGAAATTATTTAAAATACTTTTGACTGTGTGTATTTAAGGCTACACACGCACTACCCTACAAATCTCAAAAATGCCGAATTTTTTTTTTTTTTTTTTTTGCATTTTTTGTGACACATAATTGTGCAGCTTGCCACCAAATTTCAGGTCTGATAACAAATTGGTTTTTCAGATATTTGAAGTTTTCTGAGCTTAAGTTTTGGTTTCGATTTTATTTTAAAGCATTTTTCTACTCTAAAGTTAAAGCAAACAAAATTATTTTGGATTACGTCAATTCTTTAAGAGAAAAATGGTTATTAATCTCAATTTTCATTGATAAAATAATTTCTGTTAGATTATGTTTTGAGTTTTTTAAGTTCTCATAGTTACTTAATTCAGATTGACTTCAAGGCCAATTTTAGTTTTAAAAAAATAGTTTATGTAACTCAGAAGCTTGATCATTATTTTGTTTTTCCTTTTGAGATAATGCTATAGCCAAAACGTTTTCAGGTTGCTCCGAGAAACAATATTTCGAAGGGAGGTAATACTACTGAAAATGATGAATCTAAATACGACCTCAGTTGATACTGCAATTAGACTTCCGAAAATACAAGTATTGCAGATAAAACTGAATATTTCCATGATGTGCCTAACTCCATTATAGCAAACATACTGTAGTACTATATTATAGTATTTTAAAGTCGCGCAACAAATACTCAAACTGCCCCAATTTAAAACCGAAAAAAGAATTAAATTTTATGTACTAACCTGGCGATTTTTAGTTTAAGTTAGTCACATTATTATTGTTTACAAAAATGCTTAAATTTCAAAACTTTTAAGAAAATATTAGGCTAAGATTAAGCTGAATAACACATTGTTAAGCAATATATATATATATATATATATATAT
>BMAV01000690.1:180257-197923 GCA_019973955.1 Trichonephila inaurata madagascariensis
TAACAGTTGATTTTATTTTATTTGATCTGCTGTATTTTTTTTTATTATTAATCTTGTATTTGGTATGGAGGAAATAATGTTAGGAAATTGATGGTTCAGCAAAATTTGCTTTTATTCTGATAGTCTAATGCTTATTAAAATTTTCTTGGATTACTTGAATTTTTTTCTTATTTTTATAATGTTTATCTTTCATGTAATTTCATTCTATTTAACAAATCTAACTCATTTAGTTTTTGTAACTGGATTACAAATTTAAAGTAAACATCATCCATGAGTCTTTCGATGTTAGATTAAACTCTGAGGCAGTAGAGTTGTATAATTCTTTAAGGGCTAAATTATTTAGATGATTTTAATAAGTAACTTGTCACTTTTTTATTACAAAAATCAAATGTTTAGTACGGAATAAAACATAGTATTTAAAAATTGATTTTTTTAATTACTTGCAAAACAATTTTCAGGTTTTATAGCAATTGCATATTCGTCTGAAGTGCTTTGCAATAAAGTTCGCTTCTAGTGGAGCACTATTTTCATAAAATAAAAATAAAAATGAATGCCTATTAGTAGTTTAATAATTCAGTTTTGAGTGGCAACAGGAAACACTTTTCCAAGCACAGACCAACTCTGCAATCATTACACCAGAATCGAGTTTCCTTCTTTATCTTTTTTCAGTTTGCATCCTTTTTTGAACCACAAACTTTGCATTGCTTGTAGGCTCACGTTTAGCAGGAACAGGAGCAACATGGGATATAAAATGTCGTTCAGCAAGACAGGCATGGTTATTTACTGTAGGTGGTTTGCCAGGATTCATTTGTCCAAAAGCTGCAATATAATATTTTTGTAAAAGCTCCTTTACAACTCGGATTCAAAATTCCAAATATGTAATACGTTTCCCAACTACATTTTTAAAGAACAAAAATGATTTCCAGAGTATCTTATCCAGTAAATGTAAAAATATATTTCTACAGTATTTTTTCTGGCGTTTTCGGATTGATGGATGAAAGCATATATCCTGTGATTACAACGATCTACACCCATAGTAAATTACCCCAAAAATTAGCCCGAGTAGTATTCGGGTATAACATTTTGGTGCACTAGTACAATGCCTGAGAGGTTAAAGCAAGATTTACCGTGTTAAATTCGTGAGACATGCAGATATAAGACATGATAAAATTCATATATATGACCGCTGATAGTAGTATCAAAAATTCTGTTTGGTATTAATTTTTATTAAATTTTAATTCCAACAAGCAACAGCACTCAGCAACAATTGCAGCAAGTAACATCATGCTTTTATTTTTCCCTCTCTAAGAACTGCAAATAAGTTTGTCCTTACTTACTATCGCAACAATGCCAACGTTAAAAGGGGTCTCAGGGGTGTTAAATTTTTCTAGAGGTCTGAAAATATAAACAATTTTCAAACAGGTATAATTCTTTTAAATTTCAATTAAATGATTCGAATCTTTTACACATTATTTATAAAAGAATGGGGCTTCAGAAAAGTATAAAATGCTTAAAATATAATCATAATTTTAAAAATCATAAGCATATGAAAATTCTATGATAAACATTAAGTATTTTTTGCGTTGCGCACGCTATTTTCTAAAATAGTAGCTTTAATTACTAGCTATAAGTTGAATAATAAAGTTAAATGTATTCTCATTACACTGTAGCTATTTTTATATAAATAGAATAATAACTTACATATTTTAATAAATAAAAAAATACATTTTTAAAAATATTTAAAAAATTGCAATGTTTTACAAATATTTTGAAATACAAAAGACATATAATACTAAAATTAGGTACGGCTTAAAGAGTATGATGCATTTTATAATTCTATAAATTTTTATACATCAGATGCTACTATTTTAGAAAATAGCGTGCGCAATGCAAAAAATACTTAATATTTATTACAGAATTATTTCTTTTATATTCATATACTTATAATTTTTAAAATTATGATTATATTTTAAACATTTTATACTTTTTTTGAAGCCCCATTCTTTCATAAATAATGTGTAAAAGATTGTTGTGTTGCAAATTTTTTTTCATAGGCTATATTTTAAATAAGCTTTGTGTCTATGAAAAGTAACAAAATGATAATTATACTTAGCAATTTCAAATTTTCTATTGTAATAACAAATATATTTTGTTATAACACACGTTATCTTTCACGACACTTTTTGAAGTGTTCAGTCACTCGCAAATAAAATAAAATACATGGTGTTGCCGAATCCAACTGACAAATTCAGAGGGGTTGTAGTTGGAGAGGAGGAGGAGTAGGGGACGACAAATCACTATACAGCATGGGGTGGCAAACCACGTTTATTCGGTGAAAATCGCGATAATCACACTGATGTGCCAAACGAAGGGACTGGCCAATGGATTTAGAGTTCCATGGACGGGTTGAAAGAACCTCGACAGCCCACTGGATTTATTTGGATGCGTCCGACTATCCTTCACCCTTCGGTGTCGGCTGTGCTATGACGTTCACGACCACAACTTCGAACAATTCCTGTGACAATCACTTGTCGTTGCAAGTCCGACGTCGAACTTTGATGCATTGTTCGTATTATAAAAATTAAATAAATGTATTTCATACCTCTTATTGCCCCTTTTTATTCCACTATACATCACATCCTTCATAACAGTTTTTGAGAATTACTCAGACTAAACGTGGTTTCCGACCCAATATTCTGTGGTGATTTGTCATCCTCATGATGGCAACGGTCACCCCTCTTAATTTGTAGATCGAATTCGGCAAAACCCCGTACTTCACAAAATCAGATACAGTAAGACCCCGCTTAACGCTGTTTCGGTTATTTAAACCCGGAGATTCCCCGAAATTGTAAGTTTCAAAGTATGTACATAACACATCCGAAACAGTGTAGTTGTGTTTCTTGTTTGGTGCGGTGCTGTACGGACGCATTTTTATCATTTGAAACATTTGTTGACATTATTGTAAGTGTAAATTTATGTAATACTATAACGATTAATACGGTGAAAAATATTATGATCTTTAGTTTTTATCATGGGTGATAATGAAAAACAAGAAAAGAAAGCAACCATAAAAAGCATTTCATTGGAAACTAAAGTGCAAGTGATTAGAAGATTAGATTCTGGTGAAAGTCAATCTCAAATTAGTGCTGCATTGAATTTGACAACTTCAACAAGATGCCTTCTTGATAAAAAGGCAGAAAATTGGAAACACAGAATAGACTGAATGATCTGACTGACTTAGAATTTTATTTGTTTTTATATGTATATATTCGTTTATATATATATTTTTATTTTTGTAAGAAATAAATGTTTGGTTTTATTTTTATTAAAAAAACATAATTATTAAATTTAATACCTAACCAATTTTCTATCCATCTTCCCCTAACCCCATTATTTACATGTTAAGATAGCCTCGTTTAGCACTGTTTCGCATTACGCTCTACTTTGATGGAACGTATCCCCCGCGTTAAGCGGGGTCTTACTGTATATCATCCCCTTTACTCCCAATAAGTTGACTAAAAGTTTAACGTTTAGATGATAAAAGTTGAACTTATCGTATAAACGTTTCAGAATTTTTTTTTATTTTGTTGTATTTTACCGAAATCTAGCCCCTTAAGTTTTCAAATCAAGCAAGTCTTAGCCACGAAAGTCGATTTGTGATGGTCGAAACCCTAGGCCAGCGTTGTTTCTGTTGTCGAGTCATGGATTCGAATCCGGTTGCTAATACAAGGCATATAGAAATGCTGGTGCTGGTTAAATATGTCGAAGGTCATCTTAAATTAATGAAGTATGGAAGTTTGGAGAGTGCGGCTTCAGTTCAGAGTTGGTAGTAGTTAGCGTGTTACTTTTAAGTGCGATGGTAATAAACACTCAAGTCATAGATATCCCATGATATTTGATGAATAAGGTGGAATTGAACATTCCAAAAAAGGACAATATTCTTTTTATAAAATCAATGATAATTCTTATATTCTTTAAGCCCTTAAGCGGATATGCCCCTACACCGGATGAGCTACCGAAAGCTGGCCACAACAAGTTTTCCCGTACTCAGTATGGACACCCATATTTTTTCCTTCATTTTTTTATTCACACATATTTGTAATTCTTAAATGGTGATTTTTAGTGCTAATGTTTTTAAGAGATGCAGCTTGTCCATGGTACTAAAATACTTGTCATCTGGGATTTTCTTTGCGGGGAAGGCAAGAATTTAGATTCTTGAAAGTGTACGATGAACAGGTATCAGCAAGGCAATGTGCGATTTCTGATTTTAGAATGAATGAAAATGGAAAGATAATCCATAAAAGCCAATATTAACTCTGTTCTCATATTGCAGTGTGTAAGACTTAGTATTACAGCACATTTCAAAATGTGTGTGGGCATATATATATGCCCACATCGCAAAATCCTCAACAGTTTAAAAAAGAGGTAAAATTTTTTTGTAAATATGAGAGAAATTATTTTAAGATATATGAAGCATTATTCGTACCATGTAGAGTATATTTATAAATAGCAAACACATTTAGGAGGTTTTGTGTTACACTATTATAAAATAAAAAGTAGTGTGGAAACTTTAAAATTAAAAATTAAATTAAAATTCTTCCAATTTCGCATTTTGTTAAGTAATATATTTAGTTATATGCATTAAAAAAGGGGCCTTTTTTGGAACATTTTGGGCAAAAAAAATTGACCATCTAAGGGATTAAATATTGTATTTGTAATTTTTTAAAGAAATGGGTAGTCTAAGAATTTGAATGATATCATGTATTTATTTACATACTTAAAAAATAAAAGTTATATTTTTTAATAATTTTCTCTATGTACAATAATCATTTTTTATCATTAAATAAAAATAATTAATTAATACAAATTTACTGAACTGGAATTTAATAACAACCTTAAAATATTTGCATATAGATTAAAACTTTCAAATTCTAATTATGGTAAGCGTAGCGGCGTAAACTTTAAGTTAAATTAAATGCATCTCAAAATATATTCTAAGCAAATTTTTTATTAAATTCTCTCATGCTGAATAAACTCTAAGAAAAAAACAGGCATATGACTTTGAAATACATTTGAAAAAAGCAAATTGTATGTTATTTAGAGTTGGGATTTCAGCCATATTGGATTAACTTTCAGAACATACCTTTGTCATTCACTTTAAAAAGAATGAAGGTAAAAACTTTCAAATACGTTTTGGAGAATGTAAATTCGTGCAATTATAATACTTGAAAACGACGGACGAGTTAAAAGTTTTGTTAAAAATAAATTTTTTTAAATGCAAATGATATTAATTCCGAAGCATACAACGTATTTTTCCATATATGAGACAGGGAAGTTTTGGAACATTTTCAAAGTTTAATTAAGGGGTTTGGTTTATATACGGATCTGCTAATCTCACAAAAAACCACATTTCAGGAAAAACAGGTTTTGCAGAACATTTTCTGTTATCCATGCACAAGTAATAGAACTTTTATTCTAAATGAAAGAAAAATGTCACATAAATACTTTAAAAGTCAGTGTCTGAATCTATATTTTCAAACAGTTTATAAATTTCGAATAACCTCATTCGGATGTCATCATATGCTAATCATGCGACAAACTTTTCCTCCGCAGCATGAGATATATGTTGACGATCACACGTCGCATACAACTTTATGCTTCGACTCATTTTCCAAACAAAAAAAAATGACGCAGAAAGTATGACTTGCACTAACAGTGAACAAACTAACAAACGAACGGAAAGAATATTCCTGCTCAAACAGGGCTGCCAGAAATAAAGTCGTCGTTGTGCGTCTGGCGTTTTACTTTACAGCAATTTGATTGGAAAATATTCCACCCATTTGACATCATTTTCGCTTCATGGCAACATCTTTGAAAATTATCAGACTCCCTCACCCAATTTGGTTTCTTCACAGGTTTTGAATTTCGGGTGAATTTTTGAAGAAAAAATTCATTATTGGCTTTTACATGGATCGCCTTATATTTGAAATTATATGCTAATCGTAACATTTATTTCTTTAAAAATAGAAAGTTATACTTGACATTTCAACAGAATAAGAATACGTTGAAAATTAGTTGAAATTAAATTGTCTTCCGGAAAAGAATCCCTAATGATGAGGATATGAGAGCAGAGGGAGTTGAGAATTTGCATTTTATAGGGTTACGAATATGCACACGCCTTTTAGTGAATCGATTTTTTCAATTTCTAAAAATGATTCGCTGAAATCTTCAGGGGGTTTCCGAATTCGACCGACAAATTCATAGGGATGACAGGCAGCATAGGGACGACAAATCACCATAGAACATGGAATTGTTCTATGAAAGGTGTGTGTGTGTGTTGTAGAATAAAAAGGGCCAATAAGTGGTAAGATATACATTTATTAGACGTAAAGCATGTTTACAATACGAACAATGCATCCCAACTCGAGTTCAGAAATGCAACAGGATTTGTTTGAACGCATCCGACAATCCTACGTCCGTAGCTGTCTGCTGTGCTGTTACCCACGCGGCCGCAGCTTCAATCAATTCCTTTGCATTTCTGATGTCCATTTGTGTGTAAAGCACGTTTGCAATACGAACAATGATTCGTTTTGTAAACATGCTTTACGAGTAATAAACGTATTGCTTACCTCTTATTTCCCATTTCATTCCACTATACACACACCCTTCATAAGTATTTTTGCGAACTACTCCGAATAAATGGGTTTGTGACTCCCTGTTTTATGGCGATTCACCGTCCCAATGCTTTCTACTATCACCCATCTGAATGGTTCGGTCGTATTCGGCAACACCCTGTATATTTTTTCCAACTCGATTATGCAAGGCCTCATACAGCGAAGTTAATAACATGTGCTTATTTTGCATTGGTCAGTTGCAGCAGAGGCCTTTGTGTCTCTTTCCTGCACTGAATATTAGAAGAGATTCATTAAATGAAAATTCTTCAACGTCTTCTCTATAATATGCAAGAGCTAGAAGAGCAAGAGAAAAGAATAAATTTCTGTGAAAATAAATACCTTTCAGTTTCTTCATGCATAATCGTTTTGCTGTGTTTGCCCGATGTAAAAGTGAAATAATTTCTTGGTAATCAAAACGAAAAAATATTGTACGACTTTTGCTGTGCAAAGAAATACATTTATTTCATTTTTAATAACTTCTTTATTCGCTTGAAAACTGACGCAAATACAGTTAAAGTGACCGACTCAGTTCGGAACAGGGATTCTCAAAAAAAAAGAGTATAAATGCATAATCATTTGATATTTAGTGTCCGCTGAATTAGAATATACATATAAAATTGTCGCAAGAATATTATTGCAAGAAAAATTATTTAAAGGCAATTTTTTGGCAAAAAATGAAGGAAGAATGACATATTTTCAAAACATTATATTTTTGTTGGAAAATTTTTCTGTAATAATAGTATACTTTACTTATATATAAATATGACTTAACAATAGGGCCTGAATAAGGGACTTAGGAATATTCATATTATATTCAGAGTTGCGATCCATTGAAATAATAACTGGTAGTTTTATTAAAATTTCTCTTAAGTCTGATATATTAAAATAGGAATAAAACCCTTTCTACAGTATATTTTTACAAATTCTTGGTTATATCTAAGTGTAAAAGTCTTAGCTATATAAAGGCAAAGGTTATTATTATATGGAAGCATTTTTCACGAAAGGAGAATGCTTAGAAAATACGATCTTCTTTCTTCAATTTTTTCCAAAAAAAATTACATCTAAATGATTTCTTCTGTAATAATATTCCCAAAAATGTTTTAATGTATATTCTATTTCAAATATCACTAAATATCATAAATTCTTTTATGCACTCATTTAAAATTAACGGTTCTGAACGAAACCTCTCTCAATCACCTTTTATATAATACTCTTCTAAAAATATCTTTTGCACCTAATTGTCATAACTACTACTATAACTTCAATCTACTTATTTGAAGTTATTTCCTTGGAAAAAATGAACTTCATTGAAATTAAACTAGATCGTCTGTAGAAAAAAGAAAATTTATATTAATGATCATTTTGCAAGTAAAAAGATATGCCCATTTTTATTATAATTTATTTAACTTTTTTTTTTATTTGTTTGTTTTTCTCATGTTAAATTAATTTATTTATAAGACTTTAAGCATTTTTTTAGCAATCTGTCTTGTGAATGCTAATAATAAATCTCTCAAAATTGTTTGCAGGCATCAAAATTTAATTATAAGCATTATGAATAATTCATACATAAATCCTAATTTGAAAGCGGAAATAATCTAGGCAATTAAAATTAACGAACTCATATGTAAAACAGCGTCAAAATTAATTCGACATGCGTAACACCTGTTTAATTTGATTCAAGAAATTAAATTTAAAAATATTTGAGTCTTTATATTCCTGACACATATTTATTCTGATTTATTAAAACTTTGTATAGAATACTATGCTGGGTTCATTTTTTGAGAATGTGCATATGAAAGTATCAAACAAAAAGTATAAAAACCTAAAATAAAATATTTTAAGAAATTTCATGCTTTAAAAGGATTGTCAAATTAATTTCAAATAAAAAGCTTTGCCCTCTTCCACATTGAATTGTCACTTACTCTTCAATTCCTACACTATTAGCTCGCACTGTCTATATATTTATTTATTTATATATTTGTATATTTATTTATCTTGATGGAATTTTCAATCGTTAATAAAATACATTTTAAAGCGCTGAATTGAGCTGAAATTTTATATACAGGATCATTTTGGAGGACAATACAATAATTTAACTATAAATAATAAAAAATAATTGATTAAAACTAATTATTTAAAGAATTACAAGTACAGCCACGTTGGCGACTTAGCGACCCTTTTGACGACTTGTGTCAAAACTTGAAAAGGTTTTTTTCTCACGTGTTAAAGCATTCAATTGGACTGAAATTAAAAAGAAAATACGATACTTTAATGATAATTAAAAAACTAATTACCACTTAATGTTGTGATTCTGTCCTATGTATTACATATTTATATTAATTGTAACTATTTAATAAAAAGTAGCTAAAATAAAATTTTTCGTTGTTGATCTAAGTAGGAATTGACTTAAAAACTATTTTTTTATATTACTTGTTTTTCTATTCATCAAGCTAAGTTATAAATATTTTAAATGGTTTCGAAATAATTGGAGGTTATAAGAATACTTTACAACATTTTAGGTCTCGGTTGAGAGATTTTATATTCTATTGATTACATATGCTACAGTGTATTACAATTATTTATATATTATGCCTTTATTGCTTAGAATATCACCATTAACAATCATAAGACATCTGTCATTTTTCATGCTCAATATTAATTATTTTTTAACTGAAATTTATATGTCAAATAAAGATTTTTTTTTAAACATTTTCTTTTTCATAATTAATTTTACATCCTTTTTTGCTGATAAAATCTGCAAAAGATAGTTCTTAAAGACTTTATCAGCATAACTAAATATAAAATCATGACTATATATAAATCAAAAATCATAATCAATCATAACTAAATAAAAACCATATAAACTAAATTCGAATATAAAATTATCTTAGTTATATTAGCTATAACGTTATTCATAATTTTGACATTTTTCAGAATTAACTCCACCTTTTTTCCTACTTATACAAAACGGTATAATTTACGATGTGTACAGCACAACACTTTCCCTGCTGCATGGCTGCGGTCAATGTTAAGAGTCGGAAAAATAGCTATAATTCCTTTCGAAATTCGCCCACTGTGACTTTTCGTCTACATGTGAACTTGGAATAGTTGAGAGATGCGTTGAGTTGCCGGAGGGCTGCTTCTACTTCCTGTTGAAGGTCATTCGACTCCAGGTGACTGGGACATGGGTCATGGGGACAGAACCGCATTCTCAAATTATAAGCTCTTCCCCTCCCCCCTCACTTAAGAAAATTCCATGGGGTCTTTCGTTAATATTAGAAGAGCCGTGTAAAAGGTATAAAATAAAATAAAATAATGTTTTGGTTCAATTTTCGGCTTGAAGAAGGATAAATGTTTTCTAGAATTTTCATTGATTAATCTAATTTTTCAAAAAAATACTCTTTTTTTATTTTTAGTTTTCTTATATAAAAAGTATTTTTTTAAAAAATTTCGGTCAAAAATAAATTGAAAAGTGTCATACCATGATACTTACTTTTCTGCAAAAATCTAAGATATAACTTACTTTAAAAAAAAATTAAAAAGTTACAAATTTATTATAAAAAACTTCTAAAATCTGAATAAAATAAAAATAAAATAACGTTCACGTAAGTAAAAGATATTAAACACAATAACTGTAGTGTTTAATTTTCTTCATCAAAGAATTTAATTAATATAAATCAACTCAAAACATCAACAACAGTCTTATACATAAAAGAAGACAAAAATTTGAATGAAATTTTCTCGACAGTGAGACCCTACTTAAAACATTTTACATTATACAATTATATTATACAACACAATAACATTACACAATTTTTCTTATCAATCTATTAATATATTACAGTAATTTATGTATAATCAGGAAATGAAGAAATAATTAAAATAATAAAGAGCTTTAGATGCTATGAGGCTTCCATGTTTATCTCGAAAACTGTTCCTTCTTAAATTGGCTTTATTTTATTCATATAATTAGTTGAGATGCGTAAGACAGGCGGTCTTGTTAAAAATTATTTCCTGAGGTCACACCAATATTATAAAGTTATCATGGAAACATAATCATAGTGAGTTGCCAGGCTTCATCAGAGAAAAAATCAAAAATGAAATAAATTCGATCGTTTAACATATGAAATACATGGATTTTTTTTTTTAACAATTTGAAGTTATTTTTAAAATTTTGTTAAAACCGGCTGTAAATAACGTACGACTGAATACCTGAACACTCAATTTTATATATTATACATCATAAGTTAAAAAGCAATATTTTTTTCTGTTAAAAAAAGGCTGCTTTTAATTTTAAATTTATTAAAGTTCCACTTTGGAAGAATAATATTTTTATACCAATGTGTATTATTATAATACATAAATATTTGCAGCGTAATCAGTATTTAATTAGCAAAAATAATGACAGAGATATTAATAGTAAAAAAATTAAATACTGTTTATGTCATATTACCCTATAAAATTTCTTAAATTCTAATTTGTGATATAAGTTAAATTTACTTCTTAATATATATTTCCACTCTACTTAATCACACCTTTCACTACGAGTTAATTTGGTAGGAAAATTGTCTTATTTTGTTACGGTTTGTTAATTTTAATTTTCTGTTATCTCTTTTTTATAAAATATATATATATATAAATTTTGTCATTCTTTTCCTTCTTAATTCATATGTATGTTTTTGATTATATAATAAACTCGTGTTTGCGATCCATTATTTCAAATGCTGTATTGTAACTTTCTTTGTGTTGGTTCTTTTAAGTGAGTTAAAAGTAGATTATTATTTAAAACCTTAGATAGAGATTTAGATTTTTTTTTTTACAAATTTATTTTAGGAATTTTAGAGTTTTTCACATCATTTCTATTTAAGTCTGGGTTTCTCAAACTGTGGAGCGTGCCCCCCTAGGGGGGCGTGATAGCTCTACAAAGGAGGTGCGAGTATATAGAAAACTCAAAAACAAAATGTTGTTTTAAAAAATTATTAATTTACGGAAAGTAAACAAACTTAATACATTCTGACATAATAAAAAATAAAATTAACATTTACACTGTTATAATACACTCATGAAAGTATCAGTACTGCACAATGTATTTCTTGATTAATTTAACACTACTAAGTTAAAAGCAAGTTTAATAATTACCGGTAACCCCATGGGCTTGTGATATATAAAATTATACACAAGAGTTAACGCTTACCTTGATAATTTGTACGATTTATAATTAACCCCTTAGCTGCCGATTAAAAGTTACGCGATTTGCTCCCCAATGCCTCCGTTTTCCCCATAGGAGAGTGTATGTGATGTTTTTTTGGAGGGGGGAGGGAGGAAATGAATAAGTAAGAAATCCCCCCTTTGATATAAGTAAATCATTCGCAAACACTATCAAGGTCCTTTTATTGCATTCCAAAATCTTTGGAATAATTTTACGTATAGCAGTGCAAAGAAAAAAATCATACTTCGGAAAGACGTATATATACGTCCGAGGAATTTAACGCACCGGTTGAGTGAGATATATATATACATCGGTGGCACTTAAGAAGTTAAACTCGTATATTAGCTTTAGTGTCAAAGTATAGTGTAATTGAATTTTTGCATTCTTACTTGTATGGAAGAGGGCGTGATGAAAATTATGATTGAATATTGGGTCGCAAGTATTGAAAGTTTGAGAAGCACTGATGTGAGTAGAATATTTTTTAAAACTCTTAAATTAAGGTGAATAAGATTTTTATAAATTCATTTTGAATTTTTAAAGTTTTAACATTATTTATAACTTTATTTTTGTTTTCTATATATAAATTCCATTTAGACTTAATAATACAGGCAAACAAATTGAGATCATGAATTTTTGTTTAACTCTGCAATCTTTGTCGTAAGCCAATTTTTTTTTTGCTGATGTACTACAGGCATTGTGTTACTTATTTCTTTATTGTTTGTGACCGCAGTAGCCTAGTGGTCAATGCCACGGAATCGTGGCTGGTGTGTCATGAGTTCGAGCTTAGTTTTGCTGAAAACCCGCCGTGCACGCTACATCTGTCGACGCTCAGACGTCCTCCTGTTGGTGTGGAATGGAAGTTAGAAGACGTGAGGTGCCAGCTCAGAGGTGTAGTCCTCATCACTCAAATTACGGGCTCCATCGCCAATAGCCCTCGTGGAGCTTTGTAGTGCACCGTAAATATTACTCTCTCTCATCTCGTATTGCTACTTAAATATATATTTATCTATTGTTTTGCTATTTATCTTTAAGGTATCCGACTACGTTCAGAACCATGATTTTAAAAAGGCGCATAAATGGATAATTTTCATGATATTTAGTGTCACTTAAATTAGAATACATGTATAAAATAATTTTAAGGACATTTTGTGACAAAAAAAAATTATTTAAATACAATATTTCGGCAAATAATTAACTTAGAATAATTTTTTTTCCTAATGTTCTCCTTTTGTGAAAAATGCTTCTATTATAATAATACTTTGCCTGTATATAGCTCAGACCTCTGTTCAGAGGCTCAACTAGAATTTTTGAAATATATAACTTAGAAGTGGGTTTATCCATATTTTACGACAACAGACGGGAGCAATTTTAAGAAAAAAACGCCAATAATTATTTAAATTGTTGGTAACTCTGAAAATAATGTGAATTTTTCAAACATTCTAGTTGAGCCTCTGTAGAGAGGTCTGAGCTATAGACAGGCAAAATATTATTATAATAGAAGCATTTTTTACAAAAGGAGAGAACTTTTGGAAAAAGATTCTTCTAAGTTAATTTTTTGACAAAATATTGTATTTAAATAATTTTTTTTGTCAAAATGTCCTTAAAACAATTTTATACATGTTTTCTAAAAAAGTGACACTAAATATCATCACAATTATCCGTTTATGCGCTTTTTTAAAATCACGGTTCCGAACGTAGTCGAATACCTTAAGTTAGGTTTTCAGTAATTTAGCGTTATATATAAGTGTGGGCGTTTATACGTGTAATCAATAATCATACACTAAATTTCCATAAATCTTTAAAAATGATGCAAAAAATAGAAATGTAACAAGTATGTAAAACAAATGTAACAAAGGTGAAAAATAAGACAGCTACACAGGTATAAGTACAAGATAGGTACACATCAACTTTCAGCCTTAGGAACTAAAATTGTAGGGTTAAATATTGTTTTAAGACCAATTAACCGTTCCCCTATATTTACCTATAAAACTTAGATATAAAGAAAAACAAATAATGTAAATATAATATTCTCTATATATAAATACTAAAGATTATAAACACAATACTGTGAAGAATAATTCTAAAAATCTACAAAAAAAATATCGATGCCAAATATCAAGTGAAACTTTTTTTAATCTTTTTACCTCAGCCAGAAGATTAGATATCGAAATTAAACAGTTAATTTCTAAGAAGACATTGTAACAGCACAACATCACGTCAAACGGAAAGCCTCCCATCAACACAGAACAGTGTCGCACATAAGGCATAATGTATTTTATGTGTGAGTGTATATTTCTTTGGAGATTAAAACTGGTCTTTGAAAAATTTCACATATTTTTTGCTTAGATAAATAAGAGTTTCCTTAGATAAAATTATTTTTTTGAAAAATTTAACGAGTTCGTAATAATGTACTTTAAAGAGAAATACAAAATATAAGCTTACATGCCTCAAGTAATTTATGTTCTTCAAAGACACATCTTTCCTTTTCCAAGCTTACCCCCATTTGTCAAAAATCTTATATTTTCCCTTCTAAACGTTTTCTATACTTTTATCAATATTTTTAGCAAATATTTGTGCTGCTGACATTTGTAAATTGCGAAAGGCTTTAAATTCTTAGAATCCTTTCAACTTAGTTGACAATGGTTTGTTATTCGACCTCTTGAGAAATTTTATCGCAAAACGTCAAATACAAGATTTTTAAAGAAATTTGAAGGATAATATAGCAAAGAATATTTTTATTTTGTATCTTATGTGAGTAATCTCTTCTTCTCTAAGGCAAAGAGAAATTTTGATTGTTTTCCTTACTCTTTTCTCAATTATAAAATTATCAAAAAGTTACACTGCTTTGCAATGCAGAAAAATTCTGCTCTAACACGAATAATTAATAAACAAATCAATTTATTAAAACAAATAAAAAAATACCCTCATTCAAAGAAAAAAAGTCGCATCTGGAAGACAGGGTCAGATAACAATGATATTTGTTAATAAATTAATACTCATTAAAAACTGATCGTGCATATGACAAAAATTATTAATCAAGCAACAAATCATTATAACTCTCCATAGGGTATTCGGTATTTCTTATTTCTATTGTATTCTACCACACATCATTGGAGAGAGTCAGGAACGCTGTCCAAAACGTCTTTTTTCAACTCACCCCATGTAGATTGAACTTTAAAGTGCTGATCTTGCAATTTGTAGCGTAGTGATAGTCTTGAGAGAGAGAGATTGTATCTTAAATTTTCTATGGGCGATAGATCTGGCGATGTTTCAGGCCACAGCATGCTGTGGTGCACACTGCGAGGCAAGCTCGTTAAATGCCAACGGTATAAACAAGAGCCTTGTACTGCTGAAATATAACACCTAAATTAACATTCACGAAAAAAATGGCCTCTTTCGAAAGATCTCACTAATGCACTTTTGAGTTATCAATGCACCTCTGATGAATTGATAAATCACCTTCAATGGTGATTGGCTTCGAACGAAATCACACCTCATAGCATTATACTATACAATCTGGATATATGGTGAACGACAACAAATCGTCCGTCGTGGCGTTGACCATGTTGCTTCCCTACACAGGTAAAGTTATCCTTTTCACCCCACCCCCCTAAATTCTAAGCTTATCACTAAAGATGACACGCTAATATTCTGCATGGTTCCATGCTGCCTTTTTGTAGCGTCATTGTAGTCTGGTGGCATTTTTGTGGGGATCTCCATAATGGCCACCATACAACCAATCCAGAAACATTCGACCGACTGTATATATGGTCATGGCCTTTACAGGATGGTGCAGACAAGGGGAATCACTACCCGTATAATGTTCGGAACTATGACAGTTGATTTACTTCGCTCTTGTCGGACACTTATTCGTCATCCATGTAACTCTCCATGAACATATTTGTCGTGAGTTTCAACCTCCTTTTACCCAATTCCATCGGCATGTAATTATAAACTCTGCACGATAGCTATCCAACGGGCTGGCGATCCATCTTCTTACAGTTCTACGATGCAACCATATCAAAAGCGTCGAACTGTTCAAATGGTTGTCATTTTCTTTTCAAAGACATTCTATAAGTTTCAAAAAGTGATAAATCAAACCCAAACGTACCAGTTATACTGAAAATAACAAGTTTTGAGTGAACCAGTTAAAGGGTTCTCATATAAATCTTTAATCATACAAATCTACTCTGCTGATACTTTAATCATATATGTATCTAACGCATCTAACATTGTTTCCTCTGGAATAAAACTGTTTTTATTTTAAATAAATTTTTAAAAATTAAATTAAATTAAATTTCATACAATATTAAACATGCATGATAATATGCAATTAATTCTGTATATCATATAATGAAATATTTTGAAAATTCTTTAAAATAGCTCAACAATTAATATTAATTAATTGTTAACAATAAAAATTTACGTATATTTTGCAATTTTATGGATATATGGGTCTCTAAATGCTAAAGGTTTCAATTTTAGACCTATTTTTTCAGGAAGTCAAGAGCATGCGTTTTTAAATATATATTTGCACAATGCATAAAACGCTTCTTAAAGTGTCCATAACTTTTTGAATTATATAAAAATTTCCAATATTTGCTACCTGTATTTTAATTACTATTAATTATTTAAAATTGAAAACAATTTAAACATATTTAAGTATTAAATAAATAGTTTTTTAACACATGCAGTTTGAACTAAACCATTAATAAAGGAGAAAAAATTAAATTTTGCAAGGCAGATTTTCTGGAAAAAACCCGTCTAAATTCTGTTTTTTTTTTAATAACTAAGATAACCAATATATGTGCATTTTATTTTAATGAGAAATACAATTTTTGTGCTATTCAATCGCTTTCAATCAAGATTTTAAATACGAATTGCTAAGTATAAAAAGTATTCCTTTTAAAAGGAATAAAAATAATTTAAAGGTACATCCATTCAAAAATATTAAATTTTCCATCATCAGAAAGACACTACAGAAATGAAAAAAGTCTGACTTGAGCACTTTTAATTGTTGAACGATTAATGACTGCTTTTAATTTATTTTATAAGGATTTCTTTTCTTAAGATACTACATCCGACTACATTCGAAACCGTGATTTTAAAAACGCTCATAAATGGATAATTTTCATGATATTTAAATCACAATAAACAATTTACTTCTACATTAGGAAAACAAAGGCAATTTCTCTAAGAAAAATTAAAAATAATTTTGTGAGACATTTTGTCATAATGCACTAATTCAGTGATTCTCAAACTTTCAATATTTGCGACTCAATATTCAATCATAATTTTCATTGCTCTCCCCTTCAATACAATAACAATGTATTGAATTCAATAATTCTATTCTTTGACACCTAAGCTACAACACGACCTTAACTTTTAACTGCGTCTCGCTCAGCCAAAGCATTTACTGCCCGGACGTATATATACATCTTTCCGAAGTACAATCTTTTCTGTGCACTGCTATCCATAAAATTATTCCGAGGGCTTTGGAATGCCATAAAAAGACCCTGAGAGTGTTTGCAAAAGATTTACTTATTTCAGATTATTCGCTTAATTATTCCTTTTCTCCACCTCCTTCCAAATGCATCACATACGCGCGCCTACGGGGAAAACAGTGGCATTGGGGAGCGAATCGCGTCACTTTTAATCGGCAGTTAAGAGATAAATTATAAACAGTACAAATTATCGAGACGTGCTAATTTTTGTAAATAATTTTATATATGACAAGCCCATGGGGTCACTAGTAATTATTAAACTTGTCCTTAACTTTGTTT
>BMAV01000690.1:212501-238651 GCA_019973955.1 Trichonephila inaurata madagascariensis
AAACTAATCCAACATGACAGTATACTTTGCTGCTCAAAGAGAGACAGTAAAAAGAAGAAGGTAAGAAGAGAATCAAGACTACTGTCCAAATTGCGATGTTGGGTTATATGCAGTACCTTATTTTCGAAATCATCATACACGATCAATTTTTGATTAATAATTTCATAATCATTTATGTAAATGCAAAAGATGCGAATAAAATTTGTAATTCAAGATAAAAGCTTGTTATTTTAAGCTTTATATTTATATATACTGTGAATTGACTCCAAAGTGTAATGATTTCTACCATACATAAAGTCAACTTTGCAGGTAAATTACTCGTTTATTTAAATAATTTTTTTTACATTAATTTTTAGGAAATTTTGTATGCGAATGGTGTTATTATCTTTAAAAATATATGTATGTTCAATAAAAAGCATAAAAAAGTGACATTTTTTTTATCCATACTTAAATAAGTGGCACGACAGCCCATGAGGACTAAGGCCTACTGTGCCCAACTCAGTAGACGCGACGTTGGGCCCTGAGGTGCATGAGCAGATGTCGCGGTCAGGTGGTCATTCTGACACGAAAACACCTAGTGTTAAGTTCTGAAACAAGCTTGGTATTCATTTATCGACCCACTGAAGGTATGAAAGACGAAGTAAACATTGCCCAGCCCGGGGTTCGAACCTCTTAACTGTGGTGTGGAATGGAAGCGTGATGTACTAACCACTCAGCCACTGGACTTCTTTTTTTTATCAATAATTCAGAAATTAAATGAACTTGGAAGGGGTTGAAATTCGAAGTTATTCTGAATCGTGTGAATTCTTTTTTTTATAACATTTTGTAAGAGAAACTTTACTTATAATCTATTATTATACTAATAATAGTTAATTAGTTAGTGGAAAATTATAGACAGTACATTTAACATATTTCAGTAATTTTAACTTGATTAACTCAAAAAAAAAGAAGAAAAATAAGATAACAATGGCAAAAATATTCTTACAATTAGTTCAATGCTAATCAAAATTTTACTTTATGAAAGACTTCACTAAAAAGAATCGATCCTTCATTATTATTTTTCCTGTAATCTTAAAACCGTAATGATGTTTGCGTTTCGTCATGGAAACCTAATTTATCTCTATATATAAAGATATTATGAATTATACATACAATACATCGATACAACTTAACTTTAACCACTTCAAAATTACACAAAACAAGTCATTTTCTTAACCCTCTGTTTGTATTTCCTAATTAAAGTACTATACGGGGTGGAAATCAATACATTTTCGGTCGCCTTAGCTTTCAATACGTACCTAGTTATACGTTTTTGAATTAAAAACAACACTGCAAGAAATTCTAACAAAGGAAACAATGGAGAAAAAGGGAGTAATGGCGCTTTCATAGCTTGAAAATAATTGCAGTTCAAAAACCGGATCATTTTTCAAAGGTCTCGTCCTGAGCATAATAAAAAAGAACGCAAGGATCTTTTCCAATCAGCTTCTTCGCACACCAATTACCTAAAAAATACGGATGTAAAGAAAAAGAAGATTATTACTACGTAATGATAAGATCAAAAGAAGTAGAGAGAATATTGAAAAGATGTGTCTTACGTAAGGAAATTATTTTTAATCAATGTTGTTTTATAAGCTGTACATACATGCTTTAGAATGATTAATTTGTACATTACCAATTGAGTGCATACTAGGTATAATATATAAACCAGCATAATTTAGTGGTATCCGTTATGCACCTCATATAAAAATGATAGCTTTAAAAATAAAGAAAAGATGAGCGTAAAAAAATCAGTTTCTACATGCGTCCAAATACTGCTTATTGAAGGTATCCGACTACATTCGGAACCGTAATTTTGCAAAAGAGTGTAAATAGATAATATTTATGATATTTAGTGTCACTTAGATTAGAAAACGCATATAAAATTGTTTTAAGAATAGTATTACAATAAAAAATTATTTAAGCACAATATTTTGACAAAAAATTAACATAGAATGACCCATTTTCAAAATATTCTCCTTTTGAGAAAAATGCTTCTATTATAACAATATTTTGCCTGTTTATAGCTCAGACCTCTGTACAGAGGCTCAACTAGAATTTTTGAAATATATAACTTAGAAGTGGGTTTATCCCTGTTTTACGACAACAGAGGGGAGAAATTTTAAGAAAAAAACGCCGATAATGATTTCAATGGGTTGTAACTCTGAAAACAATGGGAATTTTTCAAAAATCATAGTTGAGCCTCTGTACAGGGGTCTGACCTATATACAGGCAAAATATTATTGTAACAGAAGCATTTTTCACAAAAGGAGAACATTTTGAAAAAAGGTTATTCTAAGTTTATTTTTTGCCAAAATATTATATTTAAATAATTTTTTTTTGTCAAAATATCCTTAAAACCATTTTATACATGTATTTTAATCTAAGGGACACTAAATATCACGAAAATTATCCATTTATGAGCTTTTTTTAAAATCACGGTTCCGAACGTAGCCGGATACCTTAAAAGAAATGGCATGCCTTATGAACTTTCATTATTGAATAATAAGAAAAGTTTCTCATGTCCATCTACCATTATAGTATTTACATACACAACACCAAATTCTATTTAATTTTTTCACCATTATTGTTACTCTAATATTTACATAATCATCTTCCATTCCATATAGATTTTAAGTATATAGTATACTTTTTTAATGATTTTTTAATTGTGTCAGATTTAATATCATTCCATGTGATTTCACTATCCACTCACAAGTTCCATACTTTAAATGATAAGAGCATTGTACATGTATATTTTGGATTCCTTTGTAAAAAAAAAAAAAAAAAGAGGTGCGAGTTATACGACAGTTATGATGACATACGACATACTGCAGCTTGAAAGTATATGTGCTTGTTATACGCCAGAATACATAATAATCCTTAATCGCAGAATTATTATATTAGTAATTATTCTCCACTTTAACCTCTTCTCTGTCGGAATTTTTACGTATTTCTGACCCCCGAAAATCCTTTTTTTTTATTGCAGAAAATTAATATATATATTCTACCCCTAAGTAAATGTATCCGATTACGTTCAGAACCGTGATTTTAAAGAAGTGCATAAATGGATAATTTTCATGATATTCAGTGTCACTTAGATTAGAATACATGTATAAAATTGTTTTAAAGACATTATAACAAAAAAAATTATTTAAATACAATATTTCGGCAACAAATTAACTTAGAATAGCCTTTTTTCCAAATGTTCTCCTTTTATAAAAAATGCTTCTATACAAATAATATTTTGTGTGTGTGTGTGTTTATATAAAGTAAAGACTTCTACAGAGAGTCTGAACTAGGATTTTTGAAAAATTCACATTATTTTCAAAGTTACTATCAATTGAAATAATTATCGGCGTTATTTTCTTAAAATTTCTCATCGCTGTTGTAGTAAAATATGGATAAATCCGCTGCTAAGTTATATATTTCAAAAATTCTAGTTCAGCCTCTGTACAGCGGTCTGAGCTATGTATAGGCAAAATATTATTATGATAGAAGCATTTTTCATGAAAGGAGAATGTTTCGAAAGGGGGTCATTTTATGTTCATTTGGTGTCAAAATATAGTACTTAAATAATTTTCTATTGTAATAATTGTCTTAAACCAATTTTATATACGTTTTCTAATCTAAGTGACACTAAATATCATAAATATTATTCATTAATACGCTTTTGCAAAATCACGGTTCCGAACGTAGTCGGATACCTTAAAAATGCAAATTATTTTTATCAGTAAGCAGTTTTTTACTAGTTTTATATTGGAGAATTATGTGATATTCCGTTCGCTTATTTCCATTTTTCCCTGCAATGCACTTTAGTTTTAATTTTTAAAACATACACTGTGATAATATATGTATGAAGTCCACTGTTTTTGAGTGTTTAAGATAAATATCTCATAAAAATAATTAAAGTATTTATTTTAAAATATTTTGACAAATAGTACAGCCATTTAAATAGCATTACAATCTTCCTTGGATATCAGAGCGTAAAAGTCCCATTTATCACAAAACCGAAATCATGTATTACATATTATTTTTGGCTTAATTTGTCAAACAAATTTTGGATAATAAATATCAAAAATATCTTGAATGGTTTTTATTTAAAATTTTGACAGATATCACGAGAATCATTAGATATTATTAATGTAAGATTTCAGGCGGAAAATTTCACTGAGATAATTGCTAAGATACCATCACTAGTTGCGCCATTTCGTAGAAATATTCAGAAATATAAAAATATCCCGGGAATTAAAAATACGTATAAGTAGCGACGAAATCAGAGTTTCAGGTATAAAATTTTTCTTTGCATTGCATGTCATACGACGCCGACAATACGGCCACAAAAACGACGAAAGTATAACATGCGATGTCGACAGAGGAGTTAATAATTGACAACAGTATCCAAATTATGTGCAAAATTATTGTATGACTTGCAATATAATTTAAATTATACAATTTTATCTTTCAAAATTATTTTTATATAAAATTATACATCGAATCTAAGGGAATAAATTAATCAAAAAGTGTCTAGGAGAGAAAAAGTTTTACTTTGTTGAATCTGAAGGAAGATTCAATCTGAACACCTTCTGAAAGCGAGTATCTTAGCCAAATTGCCAAAACGATGATTATCACGTGGTGGCTATTACTGGTTTATATCGATATCACATTGCTACACATTTGTTTATCAAGAGTTTGACAAATGCCTTAATGTACTTGGCACTTAAGTGGAAAAATAAAGTTATACCTTGTCTTAAATGTCTCATTCTATGATTTGACTTTCATACACAACTCTGACCACAGTCAACAGGGAAACTTACGTTCCAACTCACCCTTGAAGAAGATGCAAAACAATTCAATGTTTAATTTATACGACGGAACATGGACTTGTAAGAAGCAACATAGATAGAACAGTAGAACAAGATAAAAACAGAATTGAAAATGTTAATGAAAATAAGAGAGATAATATTATATATATACCTCCTTAGACAATAATATATTAAAGTTATTGACTTTTTATTTGAAAGGAATAAAATTGAATGAAAGCTTATAATGGTAAAAGGAAATAAAATAAAGAGAGTTGTTCCACATTCTCTAGTGAGAACAGTTTTGTACGAAATGAAACAAATTTAATGGGAATAAAACATGGATTTCGATTTCCAAGAAAAAAAATTATATTAGTACCTAAATTCGCTACTAGGGGTAATTTTGGGGTTGCAAAAATGTATTATTTTGAATAATGAATCACCCGGTACATACAAATTTCATTACCAAAAAATTACTGTTATTTACAAAAGAGGTTCAATATTAACCCTTATTGTAAAGTTTCACGAACTGCATACACACATATCACATTTTCCAGTTGGCTTGGTACAAATCGGAAATAATTTTTTTTCTTCTATAATTTTATTATCTTTCAAAAGTGTGGTAGTGGGGACATGTCTTTGAAGCCCAACAACGTTAAGAAATCTCCTGCGTACAAACGTGTGGATTGTTTTCAGCTCAAATACGGCAGTTGTGCTGTTACCACTACTATTTAAATGAAAGTGTACTTCGTTACTCCATAAAACTTCCACGGCCATGTATCATCCATTTATATGCGTGCTAAGAATCTCAATGAAAAATCTGATTGATGGTAGCATTACGAAAGGGCAATTCGGGAACAGAAGGGATTTTATACTGGTAAAACTTCATCTGATGACAGGATCTTTTGCACCGTTGAGTATAAGATCTACATACACCGGTATAATTCCTGAGCACTGCAGTCTCAACAGCAGTTCCAAACTTTTCAACTTGTTGCTGACTTACCACTTTGCATCTTCGCCTGGTTGCTGTGCTACATTTCATGTAGCTTCAAATCACTAAATCATGTATCATGTTTGTTACGTCCATCGGTTCTTTTCGTAACTTATTTAATTGTATTGCATTATCCTTGTTCCGGTGACAATGCAACTTTTCTAACAATGTGTGGTTTCATTAGGTAAGAGCCATCAAAAAGATATTGGCTCTCAAAATGATAAAGAAGTTGCCCAGCCTTTCTTTTAATAGAGCACGGCTATGCAAATTAATACCTTTTATACATTAATCAGCACTCAGTTGTTCTTAATAGTAATTTTTTTCTTTTTTTAAATCAAAATCTCACGATGGACTATGCACACCCATCAGATATGTGATTATATTTCACACATTCATAACTAAACTCACTAGAGAGCATGAAACGTTATTTTATGTCCACCCTGTATGTATATGTTACCGTTGAAGTGTAAAATCCGTTATTTCATGGAATAAATAGGTATTTCATGAAATAAATGGACACAAGTCAGTTAAAGTATATAAAATTATTGAATTCTACAGTTTAAATAAGTATTCTACAGAATAAAACGATTACTTGATCGTTACAGTATGAAATACAGCACTCGAAATTTCCTTGAACCGATTCTAGCTGCTTTTAGTCAGTTTTGAACCGCTTCTTGCTGCTTTGCAATGACGTGTGTGTGTGTACCCTTCATTCCGTTGCTTTCAAACGTAGAATTAAGACGGTTTTATTCTACGGTGTAAGACCTATATAGTTATTCTATGAAATAACTAAATTCTACACTTAAACGGTAACACATATACATAATATACATTTCTCAATTTCAAATTTCTTGGGAGGAATTTTCTTTAACTTAGAACTGTTTTTGAATCCTCGAGGACATCGCGTGATACTGAATTCTGTTCTTTTATCCGCCGAACGTTAAATATAATATTAATCACAACTTGGTCTCGTAAAGAAATGCCGCGCCAGCACTTTTCGCGTGAGATGACGAAATGTTACATCAGTGATCAAATCTTACGAATCAGCGTGTTAAAAACCTGAAATCATATAATTTAGAAGTTTCCCATAGGGAAAGTATATAAGTCGAGTTCTCTCGAATGAAAAAGAACGCCTTTGTCCGTTGTAAGTTTCCCACAAACGTTTGGTTGTTTCTTTTAAGTTTTGTTCACTTGTGTAATGTTTGGTGAAGAGAGAATCTTGAATAAATCAATCATTGTAATCAAGATGACTTTAAATCAATATCTGTATGGTGAATTTAAGCAAATTTTATACTGTTTGAAATAAAATGTTAGGTATGGGCAATGCATATATTATTTTAACTATTCATTGATTAAAATCTGCCCAATGTTTATTTAGTACTTATCGGATGAAAAATATCACTCAATATCCGAATAGCAAAATATTTAAAAGTTTAAGCACTACAGACAAATAATTTTTAAATGCTTTCTATAGTAACTAAAATAAAAAGAGGTCATTAGGTATTTATTTATCACATTTTATTGTGCTTTTTGTGTGTTTATGTGTAGTTCACACTTCATTCTGCTTAATTTTATCCTTCTGAAAAATTAACTTTTATGAATAAAAATAAATCACCATGAAAGTTTTATCACAAAACTCTCTTCATTTCATCGCCACAAGTATTTCCACTAAATCGTTCAAAATGCTAATTTTAAGGAGATGAGACAAACACACTTGAGGTCGTAGTTCTCAATCACTAAGTAATGCTCCTGAATTTATGGTAATGGACGTCTGTGTCTCACAATAGAAAATAAACCCTTCAGTTTATTGTGATTGGGATCATGCCTCCTCCTTAGCATCGGTAAAATACCGGCGACTCAGCTAAAAAATTTATTTTAAGAAGCTTCCCACTTTTCATCGTTTCGAAAAGTTTCATCTGTTGTTCCGAAGTTTTGATGGCTATTTTCCAAAACTGTGATGATCTCCAATTCTCGAGACTTCTACGCTTTGGCGAAAGCAGATTTGATTTTTAAGTCTTTATCTATCGAAGAATAGGTAGTCCTTGCATTTTATAGTGCTTCTGATATTAAATACTTAATAGTTATCTTTTTTTTAGAATTTTGTCACATACAATAATACTTTTAAAACGTACACATGTAACTGAACACATTTAAATATTTTATAACATATTCATATTTAAAAATACGTATTTTTTTCATTGATTTTGGAAAAAAAACTTTTTAGAGCTTGTGATAACTAATAATTAAAATAATTTAGTACTATTTAACATATTCACAGTACGATGTGTTACCTACCATACCTTTTTATAAAATAGTGATCATTGAAAATTTAAATTGTTCGTAGGAAGTTTGTTATAAATTGAATGAGTTAGTACATTTTTATTACATTGGCTGTAAATTATTTTTATATTCTAAACATAGTTTTTCACTTTTAAAATGTATTATAAATCTTTTTGTATAAGAAAATACTTTTTTAAAAAAAGAGGAATTGCTATTTTTGTAAGTAATTATCTTTAACTAATGAAACATAAATTTGTGCGATAGGAACTGTTTTGCAAAATATTAGCTAAACACATAAAATAAATAAATATTTTAATACAATAAAACAGCTTAGAAATGTAAATCTCAATACATTTTTAGTAGAGAGAAACATATCAAAAACAGTTTTTTAATGGCTGCATTGAAAATTATTTAATGCATAATAATATATTTATAAATTTTGTCTAATGCCTCTTCTCAATAGGTTCCATACGGTAAAAAAAATTATTTTGAAATTTAAAAAAAAATTTAAAACAAGAGGAAAGTTTAAATATTTATTAGCATGTAATGTAAAAATTGACTGAATTGGAGCTTTTTATTTCTAAATAAGGGGCTTTTTCTTCCTAATATTTATGCTATTTATTTAAAAGCTTTTTAATATGTCTATATTTTTCAACTATTTTTAATGAACTCTTCTCGCAGAAACACAATCATATTTTTACTATAAAATATACCTTTATTTTGAGTTTTTTCCTCAATTTTTTAATTAAGGTTCACAATATTTTATAATTGATAAATACAATATTTTTTAAATAAATAATGTATGCTTTAATTGTTATTAGATGAAAAGTTTAATGAATTTTAAAAAACGAACTCTTAAGCCTCTTAATTTTTTTCCCTCAGAAAAATCCAGTAACTCACTTGAGTGTTTCCAAAATACATTAACTCTGTTTCCTTTATATAAAATTCATATTTTTTGCAACTTAAATTATACCTAGTAAATCTATTTGTGCTTCTTCATTAAAAGTCATATTTTTCAACCGAAACGCCTAGCATGGAATATGTTTTATGACCTTTTTCTTAGAGATTTTATGTAAATACAAATACTTTATACGAAATGGTAGGAATAATTAAATAAAAATAAAAGAAAATGAAATAATAGAGCAGTTCTTTGCGCTACAAAATAGTTTAACTCAAAAGTATGCCTAACAAATGGAAATTCAGTTAAGAAACAGCTTAAAGACAAAAACAATAATTTTCGAATAACTTGTTGCCATTTTTTTAGTCGTTTCATGAATTCTTGATTACATATAAATTAAGGAAACCTGTAAATTTATAAGGACCCAAAAAATTGTTCTTAATACAGTAATTTTTACTTAAGTTCAATAAAGAATTTTAAGAGAAATTTATTACAGATACTTTGTTTTTGGAAAATTAAATGTACCACTCTGATGGAAGCACGCATTAACGATACGCCCACAATTTTTGAAGAAAATGCGTTCCTTTAGTTTTTCAGTATATTCACTCCTAAGGAATTCATCTTGTTATGTTTAAATAATTTTTACCAAAATCTAATTTTTTTTTTTCTTGAAATATAATCTGATATTTGTTTATCAATCAAAGAGTTGTATCATCATAGAATATTCAAAAAATGAAATGTATGACTTTTACCTGTAAAATATCGCGAAAAATGTAAATTATTTAAGTAAGGTGCAAAAAGCAACACTATAAGGCAGTTAGTATAGGTACAGTAAACAGAATTTTTCAGATAAGTAATAAATTTGTATTATCTATTATAAACAAATTTTTATATAAATTAAAAGATTATTAAACTAATCTCAACTCGAAATATTATCTTAATGGTTTCTATAACAATTTATTTCTTCTTATAAGAGAAATTTAGCAATTCAAAAACGATAAAATGATCCCTATTTCTGGTTAGAAGAAACACTTAGGCTATTGCCCGTTTTATCAATGACCTAATAGTTTTCAGTGAAGTAAATATGTATTCATCAGGATCAAATTTATTTTTGAAAGCCAAAGTCTTATCATGCGAATTATCGATATATTGAGACTGAGAGGCGTGATAACCCTACGGGGGGGAAGGGCTCGAGCATATCGAAAAGTCGAAAATAAAAGACTGCTTAAAAAATTATCAGTTTCCTGAAAGGAAGCAAAACAAAATACATTCTGACACATTTACATTGATGTAACATACTTAATGATGGTACATAGTAATGCATGATGTATTTGTTAATTAATTTATAAATGCTAAGTCAATAATAGGTTTAGTAATTGCTAGTGACTTCCATGGACTTGTCATATACAAAATTATATGAAAAATTTAACACTTATCTTGATAATTTGTACGTTTTATAATCAAAATTGTATTGTACTTTTAGTGTCGTAGTATATTTTTATTGCACTCAATACATTGTTATTGTTAGGAGTGGGACACGGTGAAATTTATGATTGAAAATTGGGTCGAAAAACATTGAAAGTTTGAGTACTGCTTTAAAGTCATAAACATATCAGTTAAACTAAAAAGGATATCTAGTAGGATGTATTTAATAGAGAAAGATAAAACAGAGGTAGCACAATTAAATTGAAAATGTTGTCATAGCAACCAGGATCCAATACAGAAGAAGGAATATTAATGATCAACAAGGTAAATAAGCCAATTAATTGTGTCGGTGATAATCTAGCATTTTTCTGTTTGTTATTAAAGGAGAAATGTATTATATCTTAAATTTTTATATTTTTAACATGCTTCTCTTTTGTTTGTTTGTTTTTTTACCATTTTATACATTTTACACTGGAAAAACGAGCTTTTTGTTTACTATATTCTTTAATGATTGGATTATATGCTGTTTTTATTGTTTTTTATTTGGCAAAACATGCATGTAATTTAACGAGATTTAACTAAAGAAAAAAATATATAAGGTGTACTTATAATGGTAAAAGCAATTTTTTAGTGAAATCAATAATTGTTTTTTTATAAAATCGCTTTAGAGTATTAAAGTTGCTTTAGAGTTATCGAAAATATGCAATTTAATTTTTTAATAATAAAAAAAAGAAGAAAAGGTAATTATAACAAAATTATGAAAGGGGGGAAGTAATTTAGTATTTTAAGAGCTATGATAGAAATGTTTCTTAATATTACAATACACATACTTTAAATCATTTTTTTTTCTAACTTTCAATTAAGACATTTGTTCTTAGGATTTTTAGGCAGAATAAAAATATTTTTTAAGAATAAATTTGTGAAATACTTTGTTATTAGTAATTTTACATTTTATTAGAAGCATCTTCTTTTAACAATTATACTTTTTTAAGCAAACTTGTATTCATTTCACAAAGTATTTGTTGTGAAGATACATAAATTTAGTTATTTGCATTTTGTATCTCAGCATATGTAGTGACGTTCTTTGAAGCATTATATAGAAAAATTTGATATTATGAACATTAATTCATTAAGAGGAATATTTTTCAACAGCCGTTATAGCGTTTGTACGGATTTAGCTTGTGATGCACAATGTACAAAAGAATTTTTAAGACTAGAACTGAATCACAGCTTACAATAGTGCCGTGAGTAACTCTTAACTGACGCACTGCCGACTGCCAATACATTTGTTCACCATCTCGAATAATATAAATACTCCTTACAGAGAAAAAAAAAGTTTTTTTCATATTGAATTTCCAAGATGGAACAAAGGGCAGTAATTGAATTTCGAGCAAATCTTGAAAATGTGCCACTAAAGCATATCATTAAATGAAATAAGTTTACGACAAATACGTAACAAATATAGGTATAGTATGTAAATGTTAGTATGTAACAAATATAGTACAGTATGTTAGCATACAAATGTTTTTTGTCAAGCCAAAAATCAAGAAAAGTTCCATCAAAGATAAAAACAAAACTCACCACGCTCTTTGATTGCAAGGGACTTCAAAGAATTTCTTCCGACAGGATAGGTAATTACAGGTGACTATTACTTAAACGCTTTAAAGCATTTGATATGACCAGAATTTGTCGTATTCATTCAGAATTTTAGAATGAAAAGAACTCCTGTTTCTTACATGATGATCATGTTACGTGCATCCAGTCACAACTCATTAAAATCGGCAATTTTAAGCAAAAAATAACATCTATGTGAAAAAAATCATCCACCATATTCTCCTGATTTGGCACCCTTAGACTTTTCTTAATTCTGTACTTCAGATAAAGTTAAATGGGTGTTATGTTGATGAAATTGTTACTATACAGGGTGTCTCCGAATGCCGTGTACAAACTTGGAGGGGAGGTAGAGAACATCAAGAAGAGTCATTATTACATGAGAAAGCATAGTCAGAAAAGAGAGATAAAGAAACACAAAGACAGTAGGGCCACAATACAAAATGTAGTGTAAAACGCTTTATTAAACAAAGAAAACAATAATAAATAAAAAGTATGACGAAAAAGTATCACAGGAGGTGTTCGAAATTGCGGCCATTAGCATGTAAGCACGCACGACACCGACAAGACATAGATTGGCGGACATATTTGAAAATACCGGACGTTTTACGGACCGTTAAACCAGCTATGGATACTCGTACCACCAGGTCCATTTCAGAATGGACAGGCGAATTCATGGTGCACCAGAGAAAAAATGTCCAGAGGAAATAAATGACCTGAGAGGCCAAGCGATGGACCACCACGCCCAATCCACCTGTTTGAAAATGGCTGGTCCAAATGTTCACGTACTCACCTTCCATAATGAGTGCGGCTCCGAATAGGTGCAGAGACATCGGTAAGCAGTTTCCGAAGCACCTCCTGTAGAAAGACGACATACTTCTTAGAGTCCAGTCGAAGTGTCAATATGTAGGGGCCGAGTAAACTGTTCCCTACGATACTTGCCCATACATTAACAGTGAAGCGTTGTTGTGCGGCTCGTGGTCGGATGCTGTGTGGATTGTATAAAGTTCACATGTGTGCGTTGTGTGCATTGAACACCCCTTCATGTGAAAAGATTGCTACCTCACAGAATAACACGGAAATGTCAAAGTTCATGTCTGATGCACTTTGGATAATAAACCATTGTGTAAAATCGAAACGTCGGGGATGATCCACTGGCTGTAATAACAGCACTCTTTGTAAATGAAACGTATGAAAGGCTTCGCCCTGCAGTACACGATGGACAGTTGTTTGAGATCTTCTGGTTGTAACGGCAAGAGACCATACACTGGTGCCGGAATTTCGATCCACAGCATGCAACACGCCCTCTTCGTGCTGTTCACGGCCACCCGGTACCTTCGTGGTTCTGAAAGATCCATGTTCCACCAAGTTCTGATATACCCGAGTGAACGTTTGATGATTCGGTTGCCACCTCGTTGGATATCTTCCCTCATATAACCGAACAACAACGTGACCATTTTCTTTGGCTAGGCCGTAGATGCAGTGAATATCAGCCAAATCAGCGTTTATATAACGATTCATGTTCATCGCACGCTATCCGTGTCTGAAATGAGGAAACCACACACACCACCTTGCGATATCGCGTACAACGTCACCTATCACTTTCAGTCCATGCTTTTCTAACTCATTACGGCTCAACAGGTTTATAGTTTTATCAGATTTATGGCTCACCCTGTATAAATAGTTTCAACGCGAGTTTTGAAGTGAGTGAACTCGAACCTGCATTCGAGTCGTTTTTAGCCGCTGTAACAAATGTATTAAAACCAGAGGAGCATACCTTAAATAAAACTCCTAAAAAATACAAATAGTTGCTTTTATTTAACTTTATAAACCCAGTCTTAAAAATTCTGAACCCATGCATCTAACAACTTTTCTATCAGTCCATTCTATTAACTTGAGTCTTTCTTATCTACCATTATAAACTCAGACATTAAGTAAAAAGAATTACAGTGTAATTTTTTTTCTTCAGACGACTCAAGAATCACACTAGCTGTAAAAATTGAGTTCAGACTTCATAAAATATCTTTTAGAAAATTATAAATTTAATTCTAGTATGCCAAAGATCATACAGACAACCATTAAAAATATTATACATAAAAAGAGTACTTTGAAATCAAGAGCCCAATGGCTTGAATATAATACTCAATAATTTCGTGTCAATATTATGGTGTCTAGACACTTGCCCTAAAAACATAACGCTTCTAATACCTTCCTTGGATAGAAATAAAAAGAAATTCAAATTTTTATATGTTTTACATCATCTGAACAAAAAAAATAATAGTTTCCTTTATAATATCATAGCTCTGTGAAAACCTTTTTGAAAAATACAAAAGAAGTTTTCATTGATTTTTATGTAAATTGGTGTGCTGATTTCGAAATTGGCCACCATTTTTTTTTCATCACGTTAGGGTTTTTTGTCAACTCGACATCGATATTTTTGCTTGAATTCCATTTGAAAAGGAGTTATTTCGAACAATTTAACATGTACTATCAAGCAGCAGTAGTTTTTTCTAGTTAAATTTAAGTAAATATCAATTCTTCATGAGGCAAATTGATTTTTCAGCAAATTGATGAAAATCACTGTTGCCAGATCTCACGTTGTGCATCTGATTGAGAGAAAAACAAGATGTTCCTTTGAGGTTTAAATTTTTTCACATCCAGTTATGGTACAGTTTCTAGAAAAAAAATCATCAACGTGCTATTTTAGTTTGTGTTTATTAAAGCAATTTTCCTAAAACAAACGACTGACCAAGAGTAGCAAATGTTATGCCGAGTACATGAAAATTTGCAACAAATTTCGAACTCCATAAGCAGCAAAACAAAACACAAAGTTTCAATTTAAATATGTACTCCTTGGCCATTGAAACTGCGTTTTGACGTTCTTCTTTATATTCAATCTCAAGCCTATCTCGTGTTAACATCTAACAGTAGTCGGTGAGCATGTTTTATCCAATCTCCCGTGATATTTGCACTCCATATCTTTGATAGTGGAAACTTTCACTCTGCTATCTGACTTATCCAAAAAATTTTCGGATGGAAAATCCACATATAAGTGAAGAAAATGTATTTTTTGACCAACCAACCCAAGCCTTTTTTCTCCTTTGTTGTCATGGTAGTCTCAAATGTTTTATCCTCTATAATGTGTGTGTGAGAAGTATATATCTGGACAAACAAAGATTTCCTTTTTCTCAATCTGGCTTCGGGTAACCCTGGAAACGTTTTGCACAGGTACACCATCTTTTGGAATAGCCTTGCCAAACAGCTTCATTGCACATAATTTTATGTGTAGAAGGGGCCATTGTTCGGCTCAACTAAGTTCTTCCGTATCACATTCTCGGTGCCTGGCTAAGAATTTGTATTTTCGTCCATTCTGTTTCAACGCAATGTTGAATCTTATTACGACTGTCCCACTCACAAGGATAATTTGGGAACTTTGTATATCCGCCTGGTTGACCAAGAAGCATAAAGATAACTTTCAAAACACCGCAAATGAACCTATTGTGGTCGGCATATTTTATTCTGTTGAGGTCGAAAATCAGGCTCTGTCATAGTGTTCTTTTAAAAGCACCAAAAGTCTAATTGGTACAGATGCATACTGGCTTCCGCGATGAAGAAAGCAGCTTTAAGGCTCTTTGTCAATGAATCTATAAACAACCTCCAATCATTTTATCGTAGGTGATTTTAAATTTTGCTCATCAATGCAGGAATATTTGAACAAAAGACCAGATTCTCGTTCTTCTCAGAATACTTAACAAATTCTTTTTCTCGACTGTGTACCAATACGATGAGGTTCTTTCACCAATAAGATTTTTTCTTTCAATTTGGAGCCCAACAATTCAGTTACATTTTTGAAAGGCACAGATTTCCATTTAGATCATTAAGTTTTACCAGAGAGAAGGGCTGAGATGAATTTGCTCCAAAGGGCATATATTTGATATCAGAGCCTTTAACTCATAGCGAAACTATTGGCAGAGAGAAACTGATATGGGAAGGTTTCACCGAGTGGTTTTCTGTATGTTTCACCAAGGTACAATGAAGGTCAACTAGGAAAGGAAGAAATTCAACACTGAAAAAAAATTGGGGGGGAGGGGTAAGTACTCATAAAAACTCAAGTTGAATTAAATGTTTCAAGAAACTTGAAAGAGATAAAAAATTTTCATTATTATTTTTGAAATCAGCACCAAAAAGTATATAAAGCGGATCCATTACTTCTCTTGTATTTTTTTTTTTCATCGTAAGAATGTGTATTTACTTTATAGTAATTTTTTTTTTCAATTATAATTTAAATCGTGTGTAATTACCATATATTTTCAATTAGAGTTAAATTTTTAAAACTTGGAAAAAAAAACATTTTAAAATTTAACTGGTGTTTTGTTAATTAACTAACGCAAATAATGAAAGTTCTTCTTTTCATCTTCAATTTATGTTTAAATTAGCTGAATATTATGAAATATAACCTTCAGTTGTACATAAAGTGATTGGTTTTTTAGTGCATTTATTGAATCGGGGATTGTTAGAAAATTAGAAACTAATATTTTATGATAAAAGGAATATTCGTTTATTTTCAGAGGGAGTTAGCTAATACAACTGCTGAATGCAAGACTGACGTTAATCTGCCTCACGTAAGTCAGGTATTTTAATCGCGGTGATTAAAATATGTAGGGAATATGACACGTAATTTTACTCATCAAGGAGAGTGGGGAGAAAAATCAACAAAGACTTAACTAGCTCAGTAACTTGTAATTATGGAAAAGGCTTCTGATTACGAAGATATACGAGAATAGATTAGTAGGCGATTGTTTTGAACAGGACATGTTTACATGCTCTGTTATGTAAGTAAGGTGTTTGTGGTATCTTGAAAAATTATAAATATCTGAATATCTCAGTCCGTTATTCTCATGATTCATAATTAAAGTATCTGTTGACGTTAAAATCCTCTAATGTATTTCTTGGGATTGGCCTTAACCCTTTAGCGGGCACAAAGCTAAAATACACTTTTCTGTGATAAAGTACTTGATAAATGCAATGTTCTCATCCTCTAAAAACATTATTTAGTCACAAAAAAAGTATCTAATAAAGGGCTTTTTTCCTGGGTGGTGGCTAGACGTTATAGCCACTGCGCACATAAGACATTTAACTTACTTTTCAGAACAGAAGTAATGAATCATATTACAATAATCTCTTTTTATGATAAATTAACATTTATGTAATAACTATTTTAATAACAATTAAATACAAAGTATAAGTGTAATTAAATAATAATAGAATAATTGTACAACATAGAATAGTTACTTAGAATACTTAAAATATGCATTGAAATTGGTATATATCCACATTTTATATTTTATTTAATTTTAGTATAAAAAGTTAGAAATAAAGTAATATTTTTGAGCATTTAAATTAGTTATTTCACAAAAATTTGATGAACTTTTTACTATGGAACTTTATAATATGCAAGCGTTTTCTCCGAGCATAAAAGCTGTAACGAAAGATTTTCCACCTAACGAAAGATTTACCACCTATTGTAAATTAAGTTTGTTTATATTTCCGACCAACAACATTCTCACGGGATTCTAAGTGCTCTCTCTCGAGCGGAAGAAAAGCGAAAATTTCTAGGTCATTTTTCTGTTCTATGTGGGCAGTGGATAGAGCCTCTATCCTCATATAAAAGTTTTCCAAAAACCTAAATAAAACCTTTTTTTTTTAATCGTACATTTGCTTAATTCATTCAAATAAGAAAAAAGTATACTTAAGACATGACGAAATTTTTTTTCAAAGATCAAAAATTTTATTTCTAGTAATCAAAATACACTTTGTAGATTTACACCGAGAAAAACTGTTTTTAACTATCCATCAGAGGACATGAAAAGCTAAAGAAAGGTATCTTCCTGCCATCTGTATTGAATTTTATGCGTTTTAGATTCAATTAACGCATGTGGATAAACTAAATATCCATTACCCGCTTGGAGAAAATTTTTTTAATATGTGGCTAGACCTATTAGCCACTGCCCTCGAAAGGGTTAACAGATTTTTTTTAGTTATACATTTCTCAAATTTGTTACGTGTTCTTTTTATTTTTTTAACATGCATTTTTTGATTGACTGATTGCTTATCAATTTTGTCTTCGAAACTTTACGAGGACTATTGGCAACGAGTCTCGTAAGTTTGAACATTGATCGAATAATGAGCTGGCCCCCACTCTCCAGAATTTCGCATGTATAATTTGAGTCTTCTCAGTTTTATCGTGCATCATCCCTGCTCCACGTCATGTCTTGAGTGACACTAGGACTGAAACTCTCGACTCGACCGAAACACGCCCTGAACCATGAGTTCATAGCATAACCACTTGGCTACCACGGTCACTCTTGGGACACAAATAGAATACACATTTTTGCTGTAGAATACACATTAAACAAATTCAAAAAATAGGAACATTGCCTACACATTTAAAAGTTAGTAAAAAATAATCCAAGAGCTCATGATTAACAAGCCCATGACACTTCTCATGATATAGTGTTGTTGTCATCGTGTCCTCCCCGAAGAGAAGGAATTAAATTTGTCAAAGCTTGAGACAGATTGAAATACTACACTATAGATGGCGAGACCATCTATTTATATAATTTAGGGCTAGAACTGGAGGGGAGGGAAATATTCTCCAGCACCCTGCATCCGTGGTTTCTGCTGCAAGACTTTCGGACCCACTGATTTAACGAGCACGTACTCCGTGTGCACTCGGAGGGTTTTGGGTGGTATTGGGCACCGAACCCAGGCACTCCGATCTGGTGTCCGATGCTCTAACCCAGAGGTACTCAACCTTTTTTTCTGATGGGCCGCATACATATGCCAGCTGTTTCGTGCTTGCCTCATATATATATTAATTATTTCACGCAGACCGCAACATGAGGATAAATGGGGAGAGGAGGAAATGCTTTAAGAATAAGATAACAGTGGAAATTTAAAATGTGGAAAGTTGATCAAAATAAATATTATAACTCCTGTTTTACTTTTTTAAAATTAATATTATATATATATATATTTGTCACTAGCACTAAATTAGAAACCTTTAAGAGACACTCCTTCATAATTTCTGCATCAGTAAACTGTTTCATAATGTTACCAATAATATAACAAACTTCATAGGATGTCTTTGTTACCGCTGTGATATTACCACTGACAAACCTCTTTGTTGCTGTTGCACATATTATTCAAGAAAGCCTATTTATCACCTTTTGAAGGAGATCTTCGAGGAAAAGTGTCATTGAATGATTCATGTTAATTGGTATTTTTTAAATACAGCACTTTTGTGACAAATTAAACAATCACTAATCCATGTTTGTCTTTCACTACGAAATAGTCAACCTATTTAAAATAATCAACCGACCTCCCAATCGTCTTGAAACGATTTATTTTTTTCGAATATTTTTCGCTTTCAAGGTATGAAAGATAGTTAAAAATGAGTTCCACCCGTAAAATGGTCGCTGCTCCAATGTTGTCTGTTATCACTAAACGTAACCGTTCCAAATAGAGAAAGCATATCAATTCGTACCCGTACGACACCGACAGCAAACAGTAAAATTGATATATTTGATTTCTTGACAAAGAATTTCCCACCACATTTTTAATAAAATGTTCTTGAATAAGTAAATTTCTCTGAGCAATGGAGGGCCACTTAAAAAGGCTAAGTGGGCCGCAGGTTGAGTATCACTGCTCTAACCACTAGGCTACACACGGCCATGAGATAGTGAGAGTTATATTAACATTGTACTATAAAGTAATGGACCTCATAATTTCCAACCTCGGTCAACTGATGAGGACAACAATTGACATCCCCTCTCCAAACTATCACACCACGCCAACAGGAGGAGTTTGAGCTTGACAGATTTTCTGTGCATTGGCTCCTCTGCACAGTGGGTCTTCAGTGGTACAAAGGATTGAACTCATGACTATCTGTCGAAGAACCCGTGACCGTAGCCACTAGGTTACCACGTCAACAAGAAATATTTGTGAAAGAAAATCCCAAGGAGTCTTAGAACTTATTTTTTTCAGAACAAATATATATATATATATATTCTAAGTAAGTAATTCTTATGGGGAGGACAGAGGTTGTCATATCTGGTGAAATGAAGCCAAGATCTCCAAGTTGTACGATAATAGTATAAATATCTTTACAGAGAAATTTTCATGTCTTTATGTATGTAACTATGATATACCTTAGTTTTGCTTCATTCGATTTGTTAGTTTTATTTGATTGTCGAATTAGAATTGCGTTAGAGCTACGCATGAAACTTTTGGGCAGACATTGAAGTTTCTGTTATCCTGTCTTAACTTCAATGCCCTTTCTACATGGAGAGTATTCAGACACCTGGACTCGAGATGAAATAAATATAAAAGTTTGTTTCTGTGATTCTGCACAAATTTTTTTTTATTTGTAATTTCAAAGATTTTTTTAATTTCAATTTAAAAAGAGAAAATAATTTATGATATGATATTTATTTTCTTATTTAATGGTTAAAAGGGTCAACATAAATATAACATACTATCTTCTCTGACCTGTAGAAAAGACCATTTCTTTTTTTTTATGTTTCTATTTCTTTCTTTCTTTTTCACTTTATTTAATATATTCAATATTTCGTTTTCTATATTGAGATGTTAAATTGATATATTTTATCGAAATGAAACATGACATATTTGGAAAAATTTCGAAATTTAAGAATTCTATTTGGTTAATAGACATAAGAGAGTTCTTTGACTACATTAATTTCTTTTAATATAGATTGTTTTTTTTTTCCTCTGAGAAAAAGCATTCCAAAAATTAGAGGCCTATTACACAATATTATGTAAAAACATTTTAATATTTCCGTTACACCACCATTCCGTTATACATTAACTACTAGAACATATAGACTTAAGACGTTCCGAACTAAATTAAGTATTATTTGTTTTTCAGCCACTTTTTGAGTAGAATCATTAGAATAAAAAATTGATTGTGCATGTGCATTAAAGATATACATTTAAATTTCCCTTCATTGTTTAGGGTTTTTAATTTCTCTGTCGAAATAAAAAATCGATAGTATATATATAATCTATTTAAGGATGCAACAAATATTTTCAATATGAACAGTTTTAACATTTCTCTTGGAAATATATTTGATTTCCGCGAATTTAAAAGTTAAGAGCCTGATTAAAAAAGAAAATTTAATTAAAATACTTACTCGACAACATTTGCTAGCAATTGCTTATGCTTCCAAACATTGCTAAAACGCCTCAGTCCTTTGTTAATTGCAAATTACTTTTGCAACGATCCGGAAGACATAGTGCCGTCGTTGCGGAAGAATACATAGGAATCCATCAATTTGTTGAAAGGCCCTGAGGATGACGGTAAATGTTGATGCTTTCGATAATGCATTCAATCGATATGAATAATTCAACTGTTAAATTGCAAATCTTACTGAATGCAGTTAAAATTCCCAAATGGAATTTGAATAATTTATGCCTACTCAAATTTCTGATTGGAAGATTACAACAATTGCAGACATATTTTAGCATCTTAGTGTACGATATACACTTGGTAGAAAATGTCTGTGGTCACGAACTATTACTTACAAAAACAACGAAAAAAAATTTAAAACTGGAATCTGAATTTTTTTTAACATATTTTATTTAGCTTATTTCAAGTATTGAGAATAACGAAATTAAATTTGGTTTGCTTTTATAGCTTTTAAAATAAAGACAGATTTGTAGCGATACATACAAAAATCAAATAGAAAACGTCTGCATTCACTGTTTTAGTAGAAGCTATAAAAAAATATTTTAAAAGGATAATGAGCCATTTAATAGCTGGTTGGATAACCCCGTCTTTCGAGAACCTCCTGAAGGCGTTTCGGTATTGAATTAACAAGTTTAGTTGTTTCTTCAGCGCTTGTCTTCTCCCATTCGTCCTTAAGAACACTCTTCAGCATATCCTTGTTAGATATAATATGTTGACGAATCTTACGCTTCAGCAAATCCCATAAGTGTTCTATAGGATACAGATCAGGTGATTGTGGGGGAGTGTACAGTTGATTTGGGACATTATACAATAGCCAAAGCTTCACAATCTCAGCGGTATACTTAGGATCGTTGTCGTGTTGGAAGCGAAATGTCGATCCAAGGCCGAGTTTGGTGGCACTTTCCTTTAAATTTTTTTAGGACATCAAGGTAATCATATTTGTTCATTTGATTCGATATACTCCAACTTGCCAACACCATTGCTCGCCATGCACCTCCCCCCCGACACACACACACCATAACTCCACCGCCGCCGTGCTTCACCGTTGGTACTAAGTGCTCTTTTTGAAGAGCTGTACAAGGTTATCTGCCTACCAATTTATGACCTTTTATACCAAAGATGTAAAATTTAGAGAATATCACAGTCCTCCAGAACTCCGAAAGCATATGTATACGCTCTTTTGTAAAAGCTATCCGTTGGTCTTTTAAATATAAAGCTATCTACGAGCTACTCGACTACAGTATTCGGCCTTTTATGACGGGCTCACACGTCTTTTCTTTAACATAACCTCTGGATTCTTTGATGGCCAAGATTAATGGCAACTCTTTTCCAACCAAAACCCAAGAAGCAAAATGCGAATAAGAAATGCAAATAAGATAGCTTTTAAAAGAACAGAAGTTTCAGTAAGCATAATGGCAATTTGGGGAAAGTTATGTTTGAAGAGATACAAGCGTGAATTGACAGCCTATCGTAAAGTTACCTGGAAACCCAATGATTACTACCAGGTGCATACCATTGCACACGCGCCCAGACGTTTTCATATAGTGATCGAAGCTTAGTTTAGATTAAGGTAGGACTGATTATTTGATAGTAGGACTTGTAAAAAGTTATTAATAACTGGTGAGATAGATGAGTACTGCCATCCAAAGGATATGGTTATATCCCGACGAATTTTTCCATCTTTCCACATTTTTCATTATGATTTTAAGCTCACTGATGATAATTTCGTTCCTTTTACTTTCCATGTCATTGAATTGCTTCGTACCTCACAAAAATGTAAAAGTTATTGCCTCACAACATTCTTAAGCTATTTTACTTGATAACTAAATGCAAAAACTCTGTCAACCTATAACGCCTGTTGATAAAAATTCCAGGAATCATGAATATTCAAACGGTGAACGCACACTTTTTATGCCTACTATTTGCGTGTTTTGCTACAAAAAAAAACGCTATCTTGCGTAGTTTTAATTCAAGACTAATTCTTGCATGCTCAACATTTAAATAATAATAAATAATAATAAGCAAATTCATAAAATTTTGTTAGAAAAAAAATTATATTTTTATTAAATTTTGCCTTTGTTCTATGATTTGTTATGGGTAAACGCAAACTTTTTCTAGCTAGTGTAGGTTATATATTTTTGTTTCGGAAGATAAATAAGAATTTTAACCTTTCTTTTCTTAGCGCAAACAGAAGAAACTATCTATTCATTAGTGTTTGCTTATAGGGAGGAGTTTGTTCTTAAGGGAGACAAGTTATAAATGCATTTATATAGTATTAATGTTATATTTATCTAGATAGCTAATCAAATGCTTAGGGAAAAGGCTTGTGGCTATGATTAACAGCTAAGGAAATTATTCACGGTTTTTGAATGCTACGAAATCACAATCGCGATTTAGACAAAGTACTGGTAATATAAATGAAATAAATCTTTTTCGTTATAGATGCCATATTTTTATTAGTTTAAAACTTTTCGTTCACTTTAAGAAAATTTTAAGAGATGAACGTGGGATTTTCAAGACCCCGATGCATTTTACTTTCAAAATTGTTCAATATAATTTATTCCATACTTATTTGAATACTATTTTATATTTCATATTAACTTTTAAACGATACACACGCACAAACACACACACACGTATATATATAGTGGATCTTCAGTGGCACTTAGACTTGAACTTATGACACACACCAACCACGGCTTCGTGACCATGACTTCTATGCTATACATAATATATGTATTAAAATTCAGCGGATGACTTTTCGTTAGAGCTACATTTCAGTTTGATAACTATTGCCTTAAAGTTCTGTGATAGTCTTTTAACGATGTTTTTTCCAAATTTCGAACAATATTCGAGTGATGAGGATGACACACTGTGCCATATTTATTTCTTCGAAATTCAGACTCAATTAAAGTTTAAAACAGGTGCAGATGTTTACTTCAGCAGTATCAGTTTTTGAATTTATGATCTTCACGAAACTAATAAGATTTATATACGGCTCTAATCTCATATCAGAAGTAAATATAATAAGGTGAACAAAAGTAAATTAATAAAACACTAAAAAACCTTTTTGTAATTCATATGAGTATACTACGATGTGTATTATACACTTGCCGTCATACACAGATTTCTAAGACAATAAACTGAAATAAAAACAGAAATTTCCTGCTCTGTGAAGCGTGGAAATTTTTAATTGAAAAAATTCATAGACTTGAATGCATTTATTTTATTCTCAATACCTTTAAAGAGCTGTACATGGGAAATTTACGTGAAACAGACTTTCATTCAATTTAAAGAGGCGTAAATAATAAGCATTGTCAATCAAAACTATTTCAAACAGTATAAAAAACATACCTCATCTACTAAGCATTCTACTATTGCTATATCTACTATTGCTAGTGCATACTTTATGCACTAGCAATTGAAAAAGACATCTTCGGATGCTACACAAAAACCCACATTACTTTTACTGTTATTTCATCATTTACACATTAGCAATAACTATATTTGAAAATATTTTAAGCACATTTTAATTTCTGACATCACAATAGCTTTTAAAAGCTTAGTTTTTTATTTAATTCAAAACTATTACATCAATTATGTATTTAATAAATATCCTCAAATTAAATAAGACATGGAAACAAACAAGTTAAATAGAAACAGAAAAAAAAATTAAATAGAACATACAAGAATTTCTCAATACGATTAATTTTGTAAAGCGATTATTTTTTTCCAATAAAATTATTTAATTTTCCCGTCACAAACCCAATAGTTTCTTTAATTAGAAAACAAATTTATAAATATACCCAGAAGGAGATGCTTATAATAGTAAGCCTCCCTTCCTTCTATAGGGAGCAGAAAATACCTCCCTCCCCATTTTATTCGTTCCTCCCACACGGGTTTATATCCCTTAGATTGAATCTGTATAAAAACGGAAATCCATTGTCTGAGTAAAATTGCTGTCTCAGTTCATTTTCCGATATCCAAAACCATCTCTCGTGAAGAGTTTTGGATCTGGCAGCGGAACTTACAAACACTTGTTGCTATAGCGACAGCACGGTGACGACCCACTTCCGCCTCACTTGACCATCCTCGCGCTCTCTCATCGCCAAGGGTTGGCGAGAAAAAGGTTCCTCTTTGAGAACGTTTAAAAGGAGACAAAGAGCATTGCCTTCTTCAAAATATTTACCATACCCCTAACCCTTACTATTGATTTGTTTAAATGGTAGAGTTATTAGTTATTCAATGCTCTTGCAACTGTTCAATTGTTGTCGAGTGGTTTAAAAGAAGTTAGCATGATTTGGATTAAATATATACCATATATACTCGTGTATGTTTATACAGTTATATACATTATAGAGACAAATGATCTAAAGTTTAAGGAGGCTGACGTATATTAAATCTATCGAAGTATCATTTTGTAATTTAATAGTTTCATTTTGTAACATCATTGGTTGGTTTCGTAACTTATGTTTTGTTATTTATGTTTTGTTTTCTTTGTCTTATTTTTCTGTTTTACTTACTCCTATAAGTCCCGTGAGATACTTGTAATGTGGGGGGGGGGGTTTATTTTATGGGTTTTCAGTTATAAAAAAAATTGACGATGTTTAAAGTCATTATGTTGTTGTATTTTGGAAATTTGAAGAGTGCGGTACCAGTTCAGATGTCGTTGCCGTCATTTGATCGTATTTCAAAATAGCAAGATTCATTGAAAATAGCCTTCGCGGTTTTTTTGGAGAAGTGCGATGCCGATAAACACTCATTCAATTCAAACACTCACTCACAAAAGTATCTTTATTGTATTTTCAAAATTACTGTGGATTTCTAACGGACATCTTG
>BMAV01000690.1:243651-263337 GCA_019973955.1 Trichonephila inaurata madagascariensis
AACTCTCTTTAATGATCTATAAATAATCTTTCATTCTTAGGTTTAAAATAAAACATTGTAATCTTAATCGTAATCGGTTAAACCTAAATCTAAATCCCGCGCATTCTAGCCAATCAGAACCACTATTGCGTGATAGTCGCGCGCTTGTGCACTGTTGGTATGTAGACGCCGGAATCTGATGTGATCGCTCTCTTTCTATGCTTGCCGCCATAATGTACGATTGAAAATACTTGCTGCTTTTTGTCTTTGTGTTGTGTCCTCCAAAATGCCGCTGTCTACTCAATGTGAAAATAGAATGTAATTGTGCTTTAATCTGCTGATGCGTGCTCATAATAAAGGAGGTAAAGCTATTCTGAAGACGTCATTAGTAAATCCAAATTGATAATCTTCCACTCCGGCCAACACTACTTCAATCTATTACATATATATATATATGTATAATTCTTGTAACTCTAATTTATTAATTTATTAGCTCATACATAATCTTTTGTAGTCAAACTTATGTTGCTTAAGTTGGCATATTTTGCAATCATTCTAAATATGTTTTTTTTCAGTCGGAGAAAAGAATTATAAAACTTAATCGACGCTAATTGAAGTTAATATGCAATTGATGTTTGAACATTTTAGAGATATTATCATTCACCTGAAGATCTTTTTCATCATTTAAATTATTATGAGAATAAACTTCTGCTGTTTTTAATCATACAGCATACTTTAGTTGAAAGTTTTAATATAGTAGAGCTTTCTGCTTTTTAATAAAGGCAAAGACCAGAATTCTAGATTAACATATAAAACTAAACTACTTAAAACTGTTTCAACTAATATTGCGTATTTCCATTCACTAACAACTCTTATAAACACAAACGTTTTGTTATAATATAAACTACCTTCATTTGTAAGGATAACCTTAGCTTCTTTTATAAAGCATTTTAAATAAAAATGGACAAAAAGGCATTGCTAAGGATGGGAGACATTATTATTTAGACGAGAATTATTTCTTCCATAATTAAAAATGCAGCACATATATTTGAAATATTACGAAAAAATTAAAATTTAGTAATATAAAAATATTAATTTGATTCCCTATTTTTTTTAAAAAAAAAATAATGACTTCTATTGTAAATTTAATGCAAAATCCCATTTAATCAAATGTTATAACAGTTTCTTGTTACTTATAAATCATCAAAGAGTAAAAAAATTTAAATATTTTACAATATACGACATAAAATATTACATTTTTAAATAATCTCTAATGTAATAATTTTTAAATAATTACTATAATATATCACCTTTGTACAATAAATATAAGATATTGCTCTTTGATAACTTTTTTTGTATCAGTACATCTCTCTATCGAAACCATTGTATATAAATTTTACATTATATTCCTTAAGCAAACATTCCTTCGGGTTCATTAATTTAATCAGGATAAAAATAGAGGGAATTTTCAATCAAATAGGATTTAGATTAAAAAAGAAAAAATTAAGTTTTTTAAAAAAAAATATTTGAAATTTTAATATAAACTTTTAGGTGATAATAAATCGGTCTCGATAGAGCAGTTAAAATGATAATAGATTTAAATATAAAAAATTAAAAATGAACAAATAAGGAATTAAGGATTTAAAAAATTGAAAAATGACTATTATAAATAACAGTAGATCTTTTACACATTTTAAAAATTATATACACATTAAAAAAATAAATAATTATTTATCCTAAGCCCATGAAAAAATATTTTGTTCTGTATGACAATGAATTATTTCTGTACTCTCACAGATTCTTTTCCGTTGCCAAAAACAAGTCCACTTTATTGTTTAAGACAAGTTTTGGGCAAAGGATAGATAAACTTTATGAAAAAAAAGAATAAGAGAGGATATAGGTTCTATTCATCTGTAATGTAATATTATTGTATCTTATGGAATATGTCAGCTTTTGTTACCGTTATTCTTCCTTGGTTTATGTTCTACTGGTTTTGATTGTTTCATTTTAGCGAAACAATCTAAATTAATTGTACATCAATTTAGGTCAATCAATGGAGTCAACTAACTGATTCGGTTCAATCAACCTAGGAAAAATATTGTGAAATATTCTTAAAAGTGTATACTTTTATAAAAATATTTTTTTAACAAATGTTTTTAAAGCAATGAAAATATTTAACTTTTAATAAAGCTATAGAAATGAGAAACTATTCTTCTCCTTATTAATTCATTAGTATAGATTTTTCTAGCAAAATACGTTAGAAATATTTCAGTTAAATGAACACATATGTTTATATTGTTATCTTTAAAGGCGGTTACTAATCATTTAAAGTTAGTAACATAAACAGGCATTATACTCAATCCCACATGCACACATGTATATGCAAACACTGATACGTTTGAAGAAAATTTTGAGCAATCTTGCCTTTTTAGTGATTATGTTCTATGGAATGAAATTTTCATATTTTAAACCCTTAAGAGGTCAATCGCTTGACCCAGAATGTTCTAAAAAGGGCACATTTTTTATTCCATATCAATAAGCATAATATTCAATACAGGGTGAAAATAAAAGAGGTTTATTTTAATTCTCACACTATTTTTCATTTTATAATTGTGGAACATAAAACCTTTAAGGTATCCGACTACGTTCGGAATCCTGATTTTGCAAAAGCGTGTAAATGGATAATATTTATGATAGTTAATGTCACTTAGATTAGAATACATGTATAAAATTGTTTTAAGGACATTATGATGAAAAAAAATAATTTAATTACAATATTTTGGTAAAACATTAACTTAGAAAAACCTTTTTTCCAAATGTTCTCCTTTTGTAAAAAATGCTTCTATTGTATTAATATTTTGCCTGTATATAGCTCAGACCTCTCTACAGAGGCTCAACTAGAATTTTTGAAACGCATAACTTGCAAGTCGGTTTATCCATGTTTTACGAAAACAGAAGGGAGAAATTTTAAGAAAATACGCCGATAATTATTTCAAATGGTTGTAACTCTTAAAATAATTTGAATTTTTCAAAAATCATAGTTGAGCCTCTATACAGATGTCTGAGCTATGTACAGGCAAAATATTAATACAATAGAAGCATTTTTTACAAAAAGAGAACATTTGGAAAAAAGGTTATTCTAAGTTAATTTTTTGCCAAAATATTGTATTTAAATAATATTTTTTGTCATAATGTCCTTAAAACAATTTTATACATGTATTCTAATCTAAGTGACACTAAATATCATAAATATTATCCATTTACACGCTTTTGCAAAATCACGGTTCCGAACGTAGTCGGATACCTTAAATGTTTGCTTTTCATAAGTACACTCCGCATGCTAGGAAGAATGTTTAATATATCTTAAAACAATTTGTGTTTGCATATATATATATATATATGAAAACGCAATTTGAAGCAAGTGGTGTACGTAATACTAAGTTTTACATTACAGTGGAGACAGAGATAATAACGGATTCTTTGGGTTACCTGTCCATTTCATTTCTTCTCAAGCAACAAATAGCGTGTTACCTTTCCAATGGCTGTTCTTTATCGAATATTTTCAAGAATCTTAAAAATTCCTGCTTTGAATGAAAAATTTCCTCCTTCATGACAAGGAAAATCCCGAATGAGAATTATTTCAGTACCATGGACAAACTGTACATGTCTTAAAAACGTTAGAACTAATAACCTCACTATAAGAATAAAAAATATGGGCAAATCAAAGATAGAAAGAAGAAAATATTAGTGCCCGTACGCTGTACGGGCAAATTGGTTGTGGCCAGCTTTCGTTGAACCTTATGGTGTACGGGCAAACCAGTTAAGGGTTTAAATGTTGATGAATGCTTTATTGTATAAGTAACAACAAATACAATTCTTGTAATATAATATAAGAAACTGTAATTAAATATAATGCAAAATGTGCTTACATTTTTTATAAACATTACGAGAAAATAAAAATATATTTTTTATCTCAAGGATTATTAAATTAACCAACTAAGCATCATTGCTAATTATGCGTAATTGCACTTCGAAGCATCATGAAGAAACTCGCGTGGCATTTATTGCTGGATGTGAGTTTTTGCAACAATCCTTAATTATCTAGTGGGAAAAATTCCCACTGGTTACCTATAAAAAAGCAATTATTCTCATTTCCTTTTACATATTTCCGTAATTCACGGATAAAAAAAGAAAGGTTATAAGGTGTACAAAAGAACCATCACAAGGGATACGGATATATAAATAAAAAAATATATTCTCTCTTTATTTCTCAAATTATACTAATCTTATTTTAACCAACTTTTATTCCGTGATTATTACATTAGAAGCAAATTAAAACTAACTAGTTTCAGAATAAGTACCTGTGTCATGAAAACTATTTTACTCTAGGGATAAGTAATATCGTTCTATGTATCTACTGCGATCCACGTATAAATAAAAATAATATAAATTGATCCTAAACATTTTATTGCAATAGTTATTGCTTCTTTATTATACTACTGTTTGTATTGTTGCTACAATTTTATTAAGCAATAGTAATAGTTAACATAATAGATTATGAGAATAACTTGCTCAGTCTAATATTTAATTTAACATTGGGTATTTTAAAAATGCGATTCTTAAGACTTCAAAAGAGCATGTGTTTTTGAATTGTAAGTTTTTACCGATTGTTATAGTTTCGATTTATGTTTAGTTTCTCTTTTTACGGAGCAAATTTTGTTATATAATTTATTTTATTAACAGGAAAGTTTTATTGGAAATTTGTTTTTGTAATGTAAAGCTTGAAAAGGGTTTTTTTCAGTTTCATACCGAATTCAGAGATCCATTATATACATATTATTATCATATGGGAAGAATAACGCTATGAAATATTTCTTTTGTATATTATTTAGTATATTATACATTAGTACACAGTTAGAAAACAGAGGCAAACTTATCAAGCCTTTGTTTCTGATTTTAAAATTGAATAATTACAAGACAGAAATCACACATATTTTCTTGTGTTTGCCACAAAGCTACAACGTGCATTGCCAGGATATGGAGTGCACTGTATAAGAGCAATATTAATTCAAAATGTCGATTGATATGGATTTTTTTTTAAGTTGGAAAAAATGTTTTCTGCGAATTCTGAATTTAAAATTTTCTATATATGTATAGCATAGAAACCTTTAATCATTATTTAAGTTTGTTTTTTTACGTAGAATGAAACAAATATTAAAATACGTAAAATAAACATCGAAATTATCCCTATTAATCTACTATTAACATAGATATTACAGTTTTATGTAGCCCTATAACTATTGCCATATTACTGATACATTTTCTGATTAAAAATAGAATTTTCTATTGTTCACTTATTGCCTCTGTTTTATTTAGTGATTATTATTAAGACATTAAAATTTTATCTATACTATAATCATAAGTATTACAGTGTCAGATTTTAAAGTTATTTAATATATTATTTTAAAGTTATTTTTAAAATAATATGTTAAATCTAATTGTACAAAATATATCTACAATAAAAAAGAATACTATCTCTAAATTTATATTACACCATAAATTCCCCAAGTCAGCAATTCGTAATAAAAGCCAAGTAAAATAAAAACGTGTGTTAAAGTTTGTAACATATATAATTAAATTTACACAATATTTATTTATTACAAACAAATAGTAGATCTATATTCGATTGTTTCCAAGAAATTATATTCTTTACACGTAAGAAACAAATTCAAAGCTCTTTTTCTGAAAATCACTAACACTTTCTTCCAGTTGTACAAAGAATTTAACAAATATGTTACGAAAAATACTCTATTTTTAGAATAGATAAGTTAAACTTCGCCCAGAAAAAACTTACCAACATAATAACATTTTTCTGTAGTTATTCTTTAAAGGTTAAGTTCAGCCAAACGATTTTTTTTTTCATAGCTTTCACTTTTCTAGAAATTCATAAATATGCACGTGACAGTTTAAATTATCTTTAATTAACTTTCTTGATTCTGTAAAAAATATTTATCTAGTAAGTGGCAATCAATCTGGCAATATTCGATACACGAAAAAATTAGACTTATCGCCTTATTCTATATCAAGATTTTTCAAGTTAGTTAAAATAATCATAAAATAGAAACTGTATTTAAGGTGATAGCTAATCATATAATATTTTATATACATTTAAATGTGTCAATATTAATGTTTCAATATCTTTAATATATTTATTATTACAGCACATATGATAATTAAGAATGTCTTTCATTTTCGTCGAACTTAAGATCCCTCTATTACTGTTTTAATCTAATTGACTTATTTTTAAGCTATAATTTTTCATTAACATTTCTTATTACAACAAGATATTTAATGTAAGTTACGCACATGACATTTTTTTTAAAAACAAAATTACCCTTTTTGGAAATCCTTGTACTTTTGCACACATCTAATGTTTATTGATCAATCGTAGACTGACACTATGATATGAAAGAAATATACGTGTATGTTGAAATGAATCCGTGGGTCAAATACCTTTTAAATAAACTTTTCCAGCAACTTTCTTGTTTTCCTAGAAACATTCATTCATTAGAAGATTCGCTTACGTAGAATCGAATGCATATACAGCATTTTTTTTCTTCTTTTTTTTTCATATATAGAAAGAATGTTTCGTTATTGTACGGTCCAAAGCATTCATTGTTATATTTTTGGTGTCATGTTATCAATATTATTAAAATAAAAGTTTATATTTTATTCATTACCCTTCATTATTTTCCTAGAAATGTAGAAGGAAAATACTGTACTTAAGAATATTTTTCTAGATGTTTAATTTTTATTGAAAATCATTGTTTTTATCGTTTAGTTTGCAATTTAGAAAAAAATATCCGAATTTTTATTATGAGATTTCAAAAATATGCGTTAGGAATAAAAACATATTATGAAAAAGAGGGAAAATTAGATTTGCCTATGAAAAAAAACCGTATATTTATTTTTATTGGGAAAAGTTTAACTTATTGTCATTGTACACACTTTATACTTTAAAAATGACTTGTTATTATTATTTTTTTTAAGATTTTTTTCTTAAAAATAATATTTTTTTTAAAAAAATAACATTTATGTGAGGAAAATTTCTTTTCTTTTTATGCAAAAGAGGATAAAAAATATTAATTAATTTCATTACTTACTGCATGGAATACCTTTTTATTTCAAAGTAATCGTCAATTTTGTTGTCACTGATGGATTTTTAAATCTTATATATATTTTAATTTAAACGTAAGACTATTTATTTTTCAAAAATTTCCAAAAGATAACTAAAAATAACGAAATTCAGATATTTGCTTTGTAATTAAAAATAATGAAGTTCAGATATTTTAATTAGTATTGTGCAGATATAAACAATTTCTAAAAAATAATTACAATAAACAAAGGAAATGCAAACTCCAACTTTTAATGTTAGTAAAAAATTTCCATAGAATGTTTCAAATAAATTAAGCAGGTAACAATTCTGTAATTATGTTATGAAAGAATTTGAGCATTTAACACTTGCGATCAATTGCTTAAATTGCTTGGCTTTTTATTAATATTTTCACTTCTTAAAAATACTGTATAATCCTTAATACTATTTAATAATTCTGCTCCATAATCCTTAAATCTTAAGTCACTTACTGGATATTACATATTTAAACCAATTTAATAAATTATGAGAATTAACAGATATTTTACTAAATAAAAAATGTCATTTTTGCTTGACTGATCATAGCATTACAGTGAAATTTATAGAAGCAACAATCAAAACTAATATTAAATTCTTAAAAATAATTAAAAGTTCTAATCAAACTATGTTCAAAATTACAATTTTATCATTTTTTACTTAAGTAAAAAAGAAAGAAAGCAAAAGATATTCAGGAAAATTAACGAAATGATTTATTATTAAAGGAAATGTATATTTTACAACAATTCTTAAGAATCCTTCTAATTTCAACAACTTTTCACGTTTGTATATACTGAAACAAAAGAAAAAAAATTACATAAACAGTAATTATACAGCATATATATTAGATATAATATCTTTATCTTATATTAGTATATACTTTATCACACAGAAGTGTTTTAATTCAAACAACCATTACTTTTCCCCCTCGCTTAGATGAGGATTGACTTGTTTAATTTCTTTTCTCGTCTTAAAAATTTGAAAATATGATCGTCAACAAAGATTTTCATCTTTTAAAAAAACCTCAAAAATTTGTTAACTGTAATTACATCTAATGTTGAAAAAGTTCTAATTCTAAAATTTCGTACTTTATTCCAGATGCAAGCAGAAATATTTGTATACATATAAAATTCCATTTTTAAACCCTACTAATTAAACGAAGAAAAAAAATACAAAGTTTTCCCAGAAGTAATTATTCAAGTTCGTTAACCTTGCATTTAAATTTTATGAAGTTGAATGCTAGCGTCATCTCAAGGAACGAAAGCTTAGAGTGATCTTGGCGACTTTTGAGATTCATCTTGGCGACGTGCATCTTGTGGTTTTGAGCAGCAAACCTGCTCTCCTCCCGTTCAAAAGCGAACGCTAGCTGTTTTTCTTCAGAAACTATCGACTGCGCGGGAAAGAGCGTTTTCAGGGTAAGAGACATCTGTGGCCGAAAATGTGTGGTGGCTTTGAATATGCATGGCAATCCCCAACTCTTGTTTAAAACATTATATTGAACAAATTTCTTCCATTTTTAAATAAGAAAAATGCAAATAAGAAAGTGCATGTTAAAAATATGCACGAATTATGAATTTAAATGGAAACAATTTCATGTTAGCTGTGTTTTGCTGCTGTGTTGTGTTGTGTGTTCAAACTTGCATGCATAGATGTGCTTTTTAAAACAAAATACTAGTGATAAATTTTGACTGAAAAAGGTTAATTAATATTTTTTAAGAACTAAGAGAGTTAAGTTTCATAATTTCCTAGCTGAAATTGAAAAAGTTAAATTTTATACGCATCAAATAAAAAATTAATAAATAATTTTAAAAATTAAATAAAAAATTTAAATGTTTTATATAGAATTAATTTTGAAATATTCTTTTAAATCTTCATTTTTAAACTTTTAATTCCTTTTTTTTTAAAAAAAAGTAACAAATTAGTTGAGCAAAGTATTCTTGCAAAAAAATATTTTTATTTTAATGTTTAGTTTGCTTTTTAATTCATCCCAAACAAAAATATTAAAATAATTGAATTTTTTATTAAATGAATCAAATTATTATTATGATATATTTAAATGGATCAAATCAAATAACTAAAGCTGCAATATTAGTGAAAATCATATGTGCTAAATTGTTTTAATTTATTTATTTGTGCTTGATGTCTCTTTTTCTCATACTTAAATGAAAATGTATTTAATTATAACTTTGTGTAATATATTTCAAACAAAAAGGAATACATATCTTAAAATTAATCTATAACTGTTTTGTAATCTTCTTAGAAACAAACGTTTCATTACGTTTGGAATACTTGAGGAAAAAAATTTTTAAAAAAACAAATGAAATTTTTCAAGTGAATTTGAATTTTAATACCATTTTAAAAAATCTAATAACAACAAACTCTGCTAAATAATATTTTATCTTTCAAATGATGTGTTTTAATGATTTTTATTGCTTTTGCTTTCCTTTGCTTCACAGTTATAATGAAATTTTATCATAATTATAGAATTGAAAATAACAATTACATTTGTTAAATGAGAAATTGTTTCTAAAATAAACTTCTCTCTGAAAAAACTTTTTCTACAGAAGAATGATGAATATTAAAAATATACTTTTTTAAAAACTAACCTGGTCATGAATTTTATTAACAAAATGAAAAATTCTTAACTGTTCTCATTTTCTTATCGAGTAGTGAAATTAGTAACAGCTAATTTAAGGTATCCGACTATGTTCGGAACCATGATTTTAAAAAAGCGCATAAATATATAATTTTCATGATATTTAGTGTCACTTAGATTAGAATACATGTATATAAAATTGTTTTAAGGACAATTATTTAATTACAATATTTTGGCAAAAAATTAACTTAGAATAACCTTTTTTCCAAATGTTCTCCTTTTGTTAAAAATGCATCTATAGTACTAATATTTTGCCTGTATATAGCTCAGACCTCTGTACAGAGACTCAACTATGATTTTTGCAAAATTCACATTATTTTCAGAGTTACAACCCATTGAAATAATTATCGGCGTATTTTCTTAAAATTTCTCCCTTCTGTTTTCGTAAAACATAGATAAATCGACTTTCAAGTTATGCGTTTCAAAAATTCTAGTTGAGCCTCTGTAAAGAGGTCTGAGCTGAATACAGGCAAAATATTAAAACAATAAAAGCATGTTTTACAAAAGGAGAACATTTGGAAAAAAGGTCATTCTAAGTTAATTTTTTGTCAAAATATTGTACTTAAATAATTTTTTATTGTAATACTATTCTTAACCCAATTTTATATACATTGTCTAATCTAAGTGACGCTAAATATGATAAATATCATCCATTTACACGCTTTTGCAAAATCACGGTTCCGTACGTAGTCCGATACCTTAATATTTCGTCGCATTTATTACTAATCAGATAGCATTCGTATCGTTTCTGTGCCGTATATCAAGTATGAATTATGTCTTTAAACTTCCTGCAATAAGATTTTTTCCTCAAAAGAATAATTTCGTAAGATCAGTCTGTAAAAAAGAATAAAACTGAAGTTCTATGTTCAAAACCCTGACTATGTTCGAAACTGTGATTTCACAAAACCGTATAAATGAAAAAAAAATTTTATATTTAATGTGCCTTGAACTAGAACTTACAAGTACAATTTCTTTAAGTATATTATTTTGATTAAAAATTATTCGAATGGAATTTCTTTGACAAAAACTGAAGGAAGAATGATATATTTCAAAACATTCTCCTTTTCTGAAAATTGTTTTTGTAGGAATACTAGGATTTTTTTTATATATATAACGCAGAAATGGATTTATTTATATTTGAATGTATCAGACTAGAGAAAGTTCAACAAAAAACATCGCCTGTTATTTCAATTGATAATAAAGAGAATTTTTGAAAACTCTTAGTTCCGACTCTGTGTAAAAATCCCATATTTAACAATACTATATATATGGGCCTATATATACGTAAATTGTTATTATAATTAAATAATTGATTATTATTATTATAGAAATTATAACTATAACAGAATAATGTAATTTCACACACATAAATGTAGAAGTTGTAAATATGCTATTTTTTCTTTATTTTTTACCAAAATATTGTATTTAAATAATTTTTTTTTTCTTGTTATTATATAAATTCTAAAAACTATTTTGTATTATATTCTAATTCAACTGATGAAAAATATATTCATTTATACGCTTTTTTGAAAACATGTTCCGAATCAAGTCCCAGTAACATTAAATAAAAAAATCTTCATTCTAACAAATTCATATTAAATGTAGTTTTATATTAAAAAGCTAGGAATTTTTATAAGAAGATATAAAATTGGTAAAATTTCAGAATGCTATAAAATAGCATTTCATCTTCGTTACATAAGTGTATGGGTTTGACTTTTTCTTATTTTTTTCTATAATTATAATTCATCCAGAAAGTAAGGCACGCACATTACGTACTTAATATTCTATATATATACATGTATATAGTTTCGGAATATATTTAATCCATAATAAAAATACATGCAACATAAAAAGAATTTTAAAATTATCATTGCATTGTTTGTATCGATTTACAAAATATAAGTAAATATTTGCATATCATATATAATTCTAATTTTTATTTACTTCATAAGAAAAATAGTTATTTGTTATCAAAAATTTATTTTTCTTTTCTGTATCGTATTTTAACTTATTTTATTTTATTGGAATTTTTTGAAAAAGAATTCGAAATTTTCTTTTATAAAATGTTACGTAAGGTATTGTAATAAGACGTGGAATACTTTTATTTGTTTTAAGAGAAAAGGGGAACTAGACGGCGGTACGAGAAAAGATGAATTAATTAACATTTTAATGAAATTATGGCTGAGAATAAAATTACAATTCCTTTTAAGTTTTAGTTTGCTTTTATAACTTTAGAAATATAAGATTATAAAAAAAATGTCCTGTCTATTATTCTTAGTTATTTTCTTCTCACATCTCACTTATAAACTTATTTATTATCAAAAATTTATAATTCTTTTTACATTAATAATAGTCAGTATGTTTTTGTAATTATTGAAATAAAAGAAAATTAATATTAACACAGAACTCGAATCATTCGGTTGGTGGCTTAATCCTTCAATAAGTTGAGGAAATGACATATTCGCGATATTAGTTTTTATTTATTAGTTTGTATATTTCTCAATTTATTTTATTAAAAATTCAATTCAATTTGATCTAAATTCTCATTTATATATGGATATAGTTATATACTATGACTTGTGAATAATGTATAATGATTATTACTTCTCACTTGTTGTAATTTAGTATGTAAAAAATGTTTTATTAAAAAAAGATGAGAGGAGAAGAAATCACATCTTAGAAATGGTCAAAACTAAACCCTAAACAATGTTAATATATATCTGCATAGCTTTAACTCTTTACTGGTTTACCCGTACACCGTACGGACTACTGAAACCTGGCCACAACCTGTTTTCCCATACGCTGTACGGGCACTAATATTTTCTTTTGTCAATATTTGATTCCCACATATTTTTAATTCTTATAGACAGATTATTAGTGCTACTGTTTTTAAGAGATGCAACAGTGTGTCCATGGTACTGAAATACTTCTCATTCGGGACATTCTTTGTAGTGGTGAAGGCAGGAATTTAGATTCTTGAAAATATTCGATGAAGAACAGAGATTAGCAAGGCAATGTGCAATATATTGCTTGAGAAGTAATGAAAATGGAAAGATAATCCTAAAAAGCCGATGTTATTTTTATCACCATTGCAATGTTAAGACTTAGTATTACACCATGCTTTAAATTGTGTGTGCATATATATATATATGCACACATACATACAAAATCTACAGCCGTTTGAAAAAGAAGTACGAAAATTAACATTTTTTGTAAATATGATAGAAATTCTTTTAAGATATATGAAACTTTTCCATAGCATGCAAAGTGTACTTATAAAAAGCAAACACATTTAGGGTTTTCTGTGTTTTACAATTGTAAAATGTAAAATATATGTGAAAAAACTTTAAAATCGAAAATTAAAATAAAATCTGCCCATTTTTGCATTCTGTGTTAAGTATTATGCTTAGTTATATGCAATAAAAAATGTTCCTTTTTTTTTTAAACAGTTTGGGCAAAAGAATTGACTGCTTAAGGAATTAAAAATGCACGAACATGTTATAGTGTTTTTGTATTTTACCTTTAGTTAAATACGCGTTGTATTTCATACAAACTAGCTAAGTTCGCCTTTTCGTAATTCAAAAGGGATTTGATCCTATTACAAAAGATTAAGCTTGTACCTTCTGTAATTGTAATTCAATTTCAACCTGCACTTAATTGGTTTATCATGTTAAATGACTTTTAACGCAGTTGGCATTGTTAATAAGCTTATTTCAATTCTAAAATGAATTTTCCTTTTTAGGCTTTTATTACATAACGTTTCCTATGTAATAATCGATTATGTGTATCTCAGAGGAATAGTTTCTCCTTTTTCTCGTGATACGCAATATTATTTCCAGTTTTGTGTGCCTTCGACTAGTGGAAATTTCCAATAAAAGTCTTTCTTTAGAAACGTCTTTATTTATTTATTTATTTATTTATATTTATTCTTCATACAATGATTATCTAAAAAATAACTCATTTTGTAATAGATAGATTTATCTAAACTAGATTTAATTTTTCTTAATTAACTTCGTCATTTTTTTTATTTATTATAAGGTTATCTTTAAAAATTTTTGTAATGGCAAGGGCTTTATTAACTTGGATCACTGAACAAGCATTGGCAATCTTTGAGAAATTTTCAGATTATTATTCGCTAACAGAGAGTTTAGGCAGAATCTTATCTGTATTGAACAATGCGGATCTTTGAAAATAGAAAATTTCTCTTTATTACATGATTGATTGATTGGATCGAAATTGTAATTCTGGATCAAAACCAGAAAATGAAAAGAATAGCTTAGTAAATACCTTCCTGTTTACAAATTTTAGTTATTGAGTTCCATACTACACATGGAATTTATAATTCTGAACATACATTGTAAAAACTTTGGAAACCTGTTAAGGTATCCGACCAAGTACGGAACCGTGATTTCAAAAAAGCGAATAAATGGATAATTTTCGTGATATTTAGCGTCGCTTAAATTAGAATACATGTATAAAACTGTTTTAAGGACATTTTGACAAAAAAATTATTTAACTGCAATATTTCAGCAAAATATTAACTTAGAATAACCTTTTTTCAAAATGTTCCCCTTCTGTAAAAAATACTTCTATTATAATACTATTTTGCCTGTATATACCTCAGATCTCTGTACAGAGGCTCAACTATAATTTTTAAAAAATTCCCATTATTTTCAGAGTTACAACCCATTGAAATAATTATCGGCGTTTTTTTCTTAAAATTTCTCCCCTCTGTTGTCGTAAAACAGGGATAAACCCACTTCTAAGTTATGTATTTCAAACATTCTAGTTGAGCCTCTGTAGAGAGGTCTGAGCTATATACAGGCAAAATATTATTATAATAGAGGCATTTTTCACAAAAGGAGAATATTTTGAAAATGGGTCTTTCTATGTTCATTTTTTGTCAAAATATTGTACTTAAATCATTTTTTATTGTAATAATATTCTTAAAACAATTTTCAGTACATTTTCTAATCTAAGTGCCACTAAATATCATAAATATTCATTATTTTGTGTAATCCAGATTTTATCTTGAAATATTGTAACCTATCGTCCTTGAAAAAGAATGGAATCCTTATGATTTATTTATTTCTTTAGCTTTTTAATATTTAGAAGTACTACATATGAATAGTAATAAAAATTATATGTATTAGAATTTTTATTTCTTATATTTGGTAGATATTATATATATATATATATTAACAGGGAAATGCAAAACTGTGTACGTAATTTGTTGATAACTGTCGGTACAAAATGTTAAATGTATTAATTTATAACAAAACTGAGAGGAAAAAATAATCCAAAATCATTAATAAGAACTTTAGTATTGAGAATATCCAATGAGATATTCATTTTCCTGAATACAAACAAAAAAATATTTAAAAAGAAATTTTAAACGGAAAAATATTTATTGAAAACTTTAACTCGAATGAAAAATGTTTTAAAAAATTTTCCTTTAAGTGATGTTTTTTACAATTTTTTTTTTTAATTTAAAGAGAACCAATGACAGAAACTTTTTATATTTATTATTAAACAATTTCATTTGAGCAATATTCAACTCTAGAAGGCTGAAAATTATTAAAAATATTTGTGTAATTTAATAGTTATTTGATAAATGTCAGCATTTTGTGAGGAAAGCACAAATGGAAAAGAAAAAGTTAATATACTAAACTACACTAGCCTCCAAAAATTAAAGTACAACATATTTTCCAAAGCTCACCACAAAAAAATGGCAGCAACAACACAAACTATGATTTATTTGAATGAAAATAATGAACACAAAAAAAAAAACTTGTGCAAGAACCATAGATACCACTTTTATTTTAAAGAAAAGAACAGAAATATATGAGTAATAGAAAATAGGCAAATATCAAGCTTTTGTAATTTCGTGTGCAAGTTTTGTTGATTTTAAGGTATCCGACTACGTTCGGAACCATGATTTTAAAAAAGCGCATAAATGTATAATTTTCATGATATTTAGTGTCACTTAGATTAGAATACATGCATAAAATTATTTTAAGGACATTACGACAGAAAAATTTATTTAAATACAATATTTTGGCAAAAAATGAACTTAGAATAACCTTTTTTCCAAATGTTCTCCTTTTGTAAAAAATGCTTCTATTATAATAATATATTGCCTGTATATAGTTCAGACCTCTGTACAGAGGCTCAACTATGATTTTTGAAACGCATAACATGGAAGTCGGTTTATCCATGTTTTACGAAAACAGAAGGGAGATATTTTAAGAAAATACGCCGATAATTATTTCAAATTGTTGTAACTCTGAAAATAAAGTGAATTTTTCAAAAATCATAGTTGAGCCTCTGTACACATTTCCTGGACCAGAGACAGCAAAAGGCTTCACTACTCTTCTCAGACTATTCCAGATTCACACAGGAGAGCGGTGAAAGGTGTTTACTGATCTGGAGAGAGCAACGCACTCTAGACACTATCCATCTAACATTGTTGAATGACATAGTTATAAAAGTGGCGTAATCATGTGGTTTGGGCAGGATCTAACTCGGTGGTCACACTGACCTACACGTGTTTCATGAAAAAACTTTGACAGGTGTGAGATATCGCGATCCTTGATCCATATGTCCACTTATATGCTGGAGTGCTATTGAAAACGATTTCATTCTGATGGATGATGATACACAACCCCACCTAGCTGAGGCTGTTGAGGACTAACTTGAATATTACGGATTTTAGCGAATGGAATGGCCAGCTCAGTCGCCAGACCTGAGTATAATAGAACATATGTGCGACTATCTTGACAGACAGGTTGTTGCTTTAAGTCCTCCTCCAAAGTCGTTACATGAGCTGGAACAAGGCTTAGTCCGTGTCTGGTCTTCATTTCCCCCATTTCCGTGACAGACAACTTAATTGACAGTATGCAATATGGATGTCACTAATGCATTCAAGTTAGGAGTGGACCTATTCCTTATTAGAACCCTTTTTTTGTAATGTTTCCATGATATTTTAAATCATAAAAATGTAATGTACTGTTTTCTCAAGGAATGGACGATTCTGCCAAGAGTGCGTAAATTTCTATAACGCATTCAATAAATAACAGTTTAATGCGCATTTCTTTCAAGTTTGCTGTTTCGATATTCATTCATTTGCAAATTAAACATAAAAAACTGGTGGTGCTTTACTTTTTGAAGCTAGTGTATTTATTGTCTATATTATTTCTAAATAACTCTATGCCTATCATAAGCAATAAACTTTTAGAATTCATCTGAAAAAAAAAAGACAGACGAAATACTGGAAGCCGAAAAATGACTTGAAACTACTGATATATACAAGTTAGAAATCCCCATTGATAAATTTATTTTTAAAAAAGATTAATTTTTTTATTTGATTTGTCTAGTTAAATATATCTCTAATGAATAACTTAATACCTTAAATATAAGAAAAATAAATAGTTATTATGTTGTGAATTATTTATAAATATAAGAGAGAGAGAATTTTTTCTCTCTCTCTCTCAATTTCTTTTATTCATTCAAATTTATTTTTAAATTTCTGCATCTCAGTGAAAAAGAAAGAGCTAAAGAGCTTATTATCTTCAGTGACTGTAAATCTGCTCCCCAAGCAATTCATTAAGTCAACTCAAGACCATTTACTAACATAAACTATATACTTCCTCATCTTCTCACTTTGAAAAAACAATGTGGCCGCGGTAGCCGAGTGGTATAGGTATCGGACCGTGGCTTATCTTGTCACGAGTTCGAGCCCAGTACCACTGAAGAACCGCCGTGTAGGGCAGCGATGCACGTTAAATCTGTCGAGAGCTGAAACGTCCTCCCATTGGTGTGGTGTAGTAGTTAGGAGAGGGGGGTGCCAGCTCACAGGTGTCGTCCACGTCACTTGACCATGGTTCAAAATTACGTGGTCCGTCACCAAAAGCATTCGTGTAACTAAACAGTGCGACGTTAATAATCAATCAATCAATTGAAAAAACAATGCATCATGCAATGAATCCCAGCGCATGTTGATATTGATGAAAAAGAAGAGGCTGAGAGATACACTGGCCAAGAAAGAAAGGCAACTTAACAATAACGCCAACAATGCAACGTTCTCGTCACCCTAAGCGATATAAATTCAGTTGCAAAATCAAAATATTTTGTTTAGAAAAATCAAGCTGAAACACCTAATTCCTGAAATTAATACAAGTAGAAACCTAGCAATCATATTGACAAGGCATAGAACAGGATACTTTAGGGCAGGGATGGCGAACCAGCGACACGCGTGCCATTGATGGCACGCGACACAATATTTTTGGCACGCCAGTGATCAAAATGGTTGGCATTTTATTTCAAAATTTCAGTTTACTGTGAAGCACTGGCGTAGGTAGTTCTGAGTGAGCCCCGTACTAAAATTCCTTCGGAGGCCCTTTTTTAGAAAAGAAAGCTCTGCTAGTGGTACTGTAGTTACACATTTTGGGGCCCCTGTAGCTTGGGGGCCTCGTATCATTGATACGGCTGATACGGTGGTAGCTACGCCCCTGCTGTGAAGTATTACGAACAAACGCGAGTGATCGGTCGTGGGGCGTTCATGATAAGACACCAACTACAGCCAAAAAACCCCGTTGCGTAAAAAGAAGGTGCACATTTAATGAGTTGAGACTTAAAGTCCTCTTACGTCGGCGTAGAGTGGAAATTTTGAAACTAAAATATCATGTCGGATGTTGTCTATGTTCTTGACAGTTATTTAAAATCAATCGTCAACGGCCCTCGTGTTGCTTCGCAATGAGAAGTTAAAATCCTCTAATCAAATCAATATACATCAAGGAACTGTTCTGTGAAGTGAGCTTAATCGAAACCAAACTTTCGAGTTATAACATAATATTCAAACAGTATGTCCGTAAATTTTCTTCAAAAAATGTTTTGACCTCTCTCTCTCTAAGAGTGCGTGTGTGTACATATTTAAATTTCAAATAATTAGGACAAAGAATCCATGCGGAAGATATGTTTTGGTCTGTTAAAAACATATTGTTTCGTCATAAAACATAAACATAAGCAATAGATGAAACGGATTACACATTAAATAACGCGACTATATATACAGTTCTTTGTCATCTCTGCAGCACGTCACTGTCGAACAGTTTTTTTCTCCTTTTTTTTGTAAAAAAAATATCCTTGTTTCCAAAGCTTTATCCCGAAGTATATTGCATCATATTGTCCGCTTGTTTTTGCGTAAAAGCTGATTGTTTTTTTGCTTTACTTGTCTGTTTCTGTACTAATGCTAATTAGTGCATCTCTTTTCAAAATTTAATTTCTTTCATAAGCTTTGCGCTAATTCTCAGCTATTTTTTGCGCATATTGATGAAGATTTTTTTTCCCATTTGAACGTTTTAATCTCTACCCCCATTTTTTAAATTAATTTAGTTTCGTTTCTGGTACTGTTTGAACTTTTTTTTCATCAATCTTCTTTTTATCGGTAATTTTTAAAAACATTCTTTTAATGAGCGTTCTAATTCCCAAATCAGCGTAGAACGAAACTGACTTAACTTTTGTTTTAATTTCTTTTAATCGATTCTGTCATAAGTATAACTTATTTCATAAGGAATTTTAAAAATAAAAATTAATTATGGTTTACTTAATCCCTTTACAAAGCAATTAATAAAAACTATTTGTAAAATTAATCATATGACAAAGAGCAAGAATTTTTTTAAAGTGAAATTAATGACACAAGAATTCTCGTAAAAAATATATTATTATGTGCCTCAATAATTCGTGTAATAAAAACTTCCAAAGAATTATTGAGTAAACCCAAGAATAAAACAGAAATTTAAAAATACTTATTAATTATAAAAAATAATAATGAATATTTTTTAGGTTTTTTTTTTAAATATAT
>BMAV01000690.1:274129-286069 GCA_019973955.1 Trichonephila inaurata madagascariensis
CGCTTTTGTAAAATCACGATTTTCAACGTAGTCTGATACCTTGAGACAGAGCTGTCCAAAAAATTTTTTTGCCGCAGACCGGTCAACGTTGGAGAATTTTATTGCAGCCCACTGGGGTGCACGTTGCTTTTTATATTTTAGATCGTTTTGACTTAATAATTTTAATTTAATTGTATTTAAATATTTTTTCAGAATAAAATGCAGTTACACAGAAAAATGAATATAAAGCGATTTAACATGGAATATGAAATGATTTCCATAAAAAGTCGCACAAACCCTAGAGAAATACTCCAAAACAAATAAAATGAAAATAATTTAATGTTCTTTGGGCGGCCCGGTATCATTTGCTCCACGGACAGGTACTAGTCCGAGGCCCGGGTGGTTGGGCACCACTGCCTTAAGATATCTACATTTAGAACCGTGATTTTGCAAAAGCGTATAAATGAATAATTTTTTTAATATTTAATGTCACTTGAATTAGAATATAATACATATAAAATCGTTTTGAGAATAATATTACACAATGAAAAATTATTCAAATGCAATTTTTCAAAAACGAAGAAATGGCATATTTTGAACATTCATTTCATATAGAAAATGCTTTTACAATAGTACTATTTCGCTAAGACTTTTGTACAAAGCCTGAACAGGGATTTTTTTTAAGTGTATAATTTAGAAGTGGATTTATTCATATTTTAATGCATCAGAGTAGAGAAATAAACAGAAAACCCATGTTATTATTTCAATTGGTAGTTAATAATATTAAGTTAATTGCTAATAAGTTAATTGATAGTATATATATATATATATATATATATTTACAAAAATTTAATAATGAAATATTTTCATCCATACTTATAGCTGTTTGCACAAGGAATCTTAAACATTGAAAATGTTTTAAATGCATCCATATCCCTATGCGAAAAGTAAATTATTCATTGAAAAATCTTTCTTTCTTATCTTTGAATATTTACCTTACATTGCAGAAAAATAATAGTTATTTAAATAATCATTTTAGACTAAATTAAATACGTGATGTTCTATTTGTAACGATTTTATTATTTTTTTCTTTAAATCCCATTCAAATATTATTTTTATTACATTTCTGTCTTATTTTTTCCTATTCGTTGAAGAAAAAATAGGTTCCCAACAATGTGTATTCTTTAGAACAAGAAAACGCAAGGTACCCAAACATAACTCGTAGCTTTAAAATCTCATTGCCTGCGATTTTAAAATTTTTTTGGAGCACGAAAAACAAAGAGAAGCTCTTAAGATATACTCAAAAAGCATACACAATTGCTCCTGAACCCCTGAATGTTGAACGTAGATTGTCAAATCCCATTGTAAAACTCGTCGCACGGAAATCGTGTATTACACGAAAAGTATTACCTGCTTGAAGTTTCTGGGAAGATAAGAAAAAATGTGAATCTACCTTAAAAGAATATATTTCCATCTCGAAAAAGAGAGGACTTTTCTATTCTATTTTATTTATCCAAGTTCTATTCCATTGTTTACGGAATTTACCCATAGGAGTATTTCTACGTCGCAGAAGACGTGATTTTATTGCTAAAAATACAATGCCATTCGTAATATTTCCAATACAATCGATTTTTTTTAAGCCTTCGACTTCGATCTATGACCTGCAACTGTGCAAACAATCAAATTCCCTATTGTTCTGTAGGGGATAAAGTAATTGCGTGAACCAGGTTTTGAAAAGAGACATATAAACTCTTAGACTTTATTTTTCAAATTTTGAAACATAAAATAAAAAGGCAGTTGAAATATGAAACATGTATATAAAATAAAAAAAAACAATTTATTCCTGAGAAGAAGAAAGGTTATTTTAGAGTTTTAATTTTTTTAAAATATTGAATATTTTATATTTTTATACAAATTGTTCTACGAGGTATGACACACACACACACACACAAAATTGGCCCAATAAATCATTGTACTTACAGAATCAGTTCTCCGTGACATTATCACCTTCAAACTAGTTATCTTCTGCATTCGTTGCTGCCATAATAGATAAGAGTTCTGGAGCGAGGGTTTTGGAAAGCCCTTCAGGAAATTCTCCGTTTTTGCCTGAACCTCTTCAAATGAGGTAAAATAGGTTCCCTTTAAGCAAGATTTAACTATAGAAAATAAAAAAATGTCACATGGAGCCAAATCAGGTAAATAAGGAGGATGCCTCTTCACAATAATGATTTTCCTAATCAGAAACTGCTTGATAAATAGGGTTGTGAGAGCGGGTACATTGTCTTGAGGCAACAGCTATCCATCACTCACCAATTCTGGCCTTTTTTTTCCTCCTAATTTTTTCATGAAGTCTTTTTAGTACTTCAATGTAGTAATGTTGATTAACTGTCTGACTACTGATGTGAGTGGGAACAATTTCATATCATGAATTTTAGAAATATTTTGCTCTGTAATCGCTATCCTTGGGACCTCAGCACATTAATCATCTTCTACACTGCCCCTTTTACCTGAAAACTACTTATGCCCTTTAAACACACGTGCACGAGACAAAGTTTCATCTCCATAAGCCTCGGTTAATATTTGAAAAGTTTTCGAGGCTGATTTCTTAAGTTTCGCAAGAAACTTGATTTTGATTCGACATTTTCCGGTATAATGCAGTTGCACGTGTTCACTGAATGACTCAGTACTCCCAACTGGCACGATTGGTCAAGGCGAAACTGGCCACATGAATAGAGGAGGAGCGAGGGATGACGTCAACAAAACAGTTGTTGCCAACTCCATTCTTTTTTCAAGCTACATGCTTAGTCTCGTTATTCTTTGCGTGTGTGTGTCACACCTTGTGTGATATTCTTTGTTTTAGTTAGAATAAGACGCAACGCTTAAACAGTATGATTGACTGAGTTCGAAACACAGATTCTGAAAAAGCTTATAAGTGAATATTTTTTTTCTTTTTTTTTTATATATATATGACATGATTTTAGAGTCAGAAACAGACTCTAGTTTTAATAAAGGTCTTTATTTGATCAAAGTTAGACATCATCTGACGCAAGAGACAGAGAGAAAAAGAACGCCACCGAATAATCTTAAGTGGGTTAAGCACTTAAAACACCGATCGCGGCGTCCATGAGTGCTCTCGAAATTTAATGCTGACATATGGGGCTATTAAATATAACGATCTGGAATTATACATGTTTATTGGCTAGGCCATATGTTCGGAAGAAATAAATGGGTCATTAGTTTGATACTTGAAGAGGTGAGGAGGTAATATAAAAGTGAATTACTAGATAGGGAATTTAATTTTTAATCTAATTTAACTATCCTTACATATCTATATATATTTAATGTCAGTTGTATAAATATATCAAAACTTTTAAAAATATTATTACAACGAAAATTTATTTGAATGCAATTTTTTGGCAAAAAAAATGAAACAAGAATGACATATTTTAAAACATTCTCTTTTTTTTTATGAAAAATGCTTCTATAAAAATAATAATTTGACTGTATATATAGCTAAGATTTCTCTACATAGCTTGAACTGAAGACGTTAAATTTAGAAATGAGTTTATTCATATTTAAATATATCAGAGTAGAAATTTTTTAACAAAAAACATCGTTTATCATTTCAGTTAAATAGTAACTCTGAAAATAATGTGAATATTTCAAAGTTCCTAATTTATTCCTAGTGTATAGAAGCCTTAGCCATGCATGGGCAAAATATTATTATCATAGAAGCTTTTTTCAAAAAAAAAAGAGAGAGAGAATGTTTTGAAAATATTTTCATTTTTTCTGCATTTTTTGCCAAAAAACATTACATTTAAGTAACTTTTTCTTGTAATAATATTCTTAAAACAATCTAAGATATACACTATATATATATAGATACGCTTTCTCAAAATCACCTCTCCGAGTGCAGTCATTCACCTTAAACCTCACCTAAATAGCCTACAGAAATATATTTAGCCTAATACACTTTTCTAATTAACAATTCCTAAAATTTCAAATTAATCAGAAGAAAAAGATAACTATGAGCTACTGTATACCTAAATTAATTTTTTTTCTATTATCATTAAATTCAAGGGTTAAATCAAATTTTTCAAAACATTTTTAAACTATACAACCGTAATTACATAGTAAAATACATAAGTATGAAGTTATTATAAATTGAAAAAGTGCTACTCAGAGTTAAAGTATAAACAAAAAATTTCTTTTATTAAAAATAAAAATACATATATAGAAAATTTTTGAAAACTTATTTCTTATTTTGAAAAAATAATTGCTTTAAATAATTACTAAAGACCATCAAGAAAAAAATGCCTACATATTATAATAAGCAATAAAATTAGTACGTGAGTCTGTGAGCGAAAGCATTTCCGCAATAAATGGAGTGGAAGATAGTAAATTTCCGGAAAATGCTCATAAGGAACTGTCATTATCCCAAAAAATATTTAAATTATTATTTCTTCGCGCAATATCTGCCGAAGCATTATCTCTAAAAGTAATATTAGATTAAGCCCGTACATTTTCGAGATCATTCTTGGTGGAAAAACTATAAATTTCGTTTAAGAAGAGTTTATTGACTTATTTTGTCTTTCTTTTTTCCTTTTGGGATTTAGTAAGATCCCTTTATTATTCTGTGTATGCATTAATAGATATTTATCCTCTAATTAATGTTAGTTCAAAGTTACAATGTTACCTCGAATTACTTACAGAATTGTTTTTGAATTCATGATTTTCCACTGGGATTAAATAACAAAAAGATCTCTAGCTAAACATAAACCAGTACATCGATTTTCATAATTTTATAATATACCACTTACAATGTATTTGAAACTCAGTTTCGATTTAATTTGTTACAAGTAACATTGCTCCATAATACAGTTAAAGCTGTGTAATCCTAGGTCTAAATAATTAAATTTGAACCTAAAATGCAGTATATACTCTAGTTTTGTTCTTCTTATCTACAACTGATACAAATCATGAGAAAATACACAATTAATCATAATATTATAATCACTTATTTAATATTTGAAATAGCTTCATGATGATGAAGTATTGACTCAATACATGCATTGAAGATTTCTTTTGGAATATTTGACCATGATAATAGCAAAACAAATGATAGCTTGTAAAGATTTCAAGGTTGAGGGTATTGCTGATACGCCTGAGGGTTTGAGGAGTCAGACTTTAACAGATATTCAGATCTGGAAAATTTGGTGACCTCATAAATTATTCTCATCATTCACGGACAATTTTGGATACATGCCATGTGACATTGTATTGTTGAAACACTACATCATTCGCAGATACACCGTTCTCCTGTAACGGTTGTGATAGCCTCCCGTCTGGGGAAGCCATCTCTTCATCTACTCGACCTAAATCTGTAGGGGGTTAAGATTGATGACCCAAGCTAGCCATGAGAAATCCAATATTTATTACTATCAAATATAATAATCAAAAGACAAACCAACTATAGAGGGAATCCAGAGTGATATAACGTAGCTTAAAATCTTATGTGAATAAGTGCATGAAATCCTAATCGCTTAACTTTACTCAAAGTTATCTTAAGAATCTTAACTTCCTTAATTTATTTTAAGAACTAAAGCTCGTCCTATAATCACGCGTCTAAATTCCGATCCTTACCGTAACAGCACTGCGTTCAGCAACTCAGCTTCTTCTCCTTCTTCTTCGATTACTAAACATCCACTTTATATACACTAGTTAATCTGCATATTAAGGTTTCTTCTTGAGAGGGATGGCTGTGAAATAATTCAATTGTTGGTCCCAAAGATTCCCTAAGAGGATTAATAGAAAATTCCGTAAAGCCCCGTTACACAGTGTGCTTAATAGATAGCTAACATGTACGCCTATTGAGAGTACTTTCCAGAGGAGCCAGAGCTTAGCTAGAAAACCTGCTCACAAAAATATTGCAATGCCTCCTCCACCTTGTTGAAATCTAGTAATGACTTGTATAAGCTTGAGTTCGGCTGTGTCTCGGTGAATACAATACAGCAGTGGTTCCCAAACTTTTTTAACCCATGTCATCTTTTTATAGTCAAAACTTGCCCACGGAACCCGCTTTGTAGACAAATCGCCCAAGGAACATAAATACATAGCTACATAAACGCATAGTATAAAAATAATAAATTTAAAAAAAAAAAAAACATTTTTTGTTGAAGAATTATTTAATGAATTATAACTTTCGTGTTTAAAATAAAATTCTAAGAAATTTCATGACGTGGATGAACTTGATATGTTATGAGTGTATTTAAGTCCGGCTCAATGTTTGTGAGTTGAAATCGCAAATCCCCACGAGTCCTAATTTCTAGTCGGTTTCTACATTTTTTTCGTGATGAGGTTTATAACGGTAGTGAATCCCCGCGCTTTACCAAATAGAAAGACAGTAAAGTAGTCAACAACTTCCCTACAATAACCCACAATACAGGATATAAAATTGGGTTCTGTTTTTGTAACCATAATTTGTGGTATTCTTCTTCGACCACACACATTGCTTTAAGTGCCTCATTTGTGGATATTTCTGTAAGATGTTCCTTTATTAGATTGGATTCATCTGTGTTTGGGATCTGAGTATGTTTATGCTCAAAAGAGTTCAACCTCCAGCCCTGGAATATCCAAGTGAATTATTGTTGTTTATTTCAATTTCCATAAAAATAAAAATAGATCAAGATTTTTTGAACATTTTATATTAAACCTTGCATACACCCCCTTGCGCGTTGCTCAGGGTCCCACAAAATAATGTTAATTTTTACGGACCCCCTGAACCATTACATTTGTACCCCTGAGGGGCCGTAGGGACCACTTTGGGAACACTGCACTACAGTCTATCGACCCAATGCAGTAGAAAATCAGACTACTGTGAAAACAACCCTTTTTCATTGTTCCACGGTTCAGTCTTTATACATATTTCTGATATTTTTTCCGATGAACGTTTTTCACAACAGGGGTGTTAAAATCCTACTTTAGCCTCAGTAGTCAATATGTAATAACGTATATTGCACAAATTTCAGTTGCCAGTGTCAATGGTAGATCGTTAATCAGTCTTAATTACAGGCACATAGCAGGTGTGGCTGACCTCTCTTGTGAATTTCTCACGGTGCCCTCAATTTTCACTCTGGAACTGCAGATCACATTCATTTGTCCATACACAGATACTATGGCATTACGCGAGCATTTCACAAAAGCGGCTATTTCAGAAATGGTTCCACCCCGCATTCGATAACCAATGATTGAACTTTTTTAAAAAATTTCACTGGTTACGGAAACTTTTTTGCTATATTTGCGCGTACTTTAAATATATTCATAAAACTGATTTATCCTTTCTACCGGTGATCGGCTACAATCGTAATTACGTTAATTTAAGGTATCCGACTACGTTCGGAACCGTGACTTTAAAAAAGAGCATAAATGGATAATTTTCGTGATATTTAGTGACACTTAGATTAGAATACATGTATAAAATTGTTTTAAGGACATTTTGACAAAAAAAATTATTTAGTAAATACAATTTTTCTGCAAAAAATTAATTTAGAATAACCTTTTTTTCAAAATGTTCTCCTTTTGTGAAACATTCTTCTATTATAATAATATTTTGCCTGTATGTAGCTCAGACCTCTGTACAGAGGCTCAACTATGAGTTTTGAAAAATTCACATTATTTTCAGAGTTACATACAATTGAAATAATTATCATCGGTTTTTTTCTTAAAATTCGTAAAAAATGGATAAACCCACTTCTAAGTTATATATTTCAAAAATTCTAGTTGAACCTCTGTAAAGAGGTCTGAGCTATATACAGGTGAAATATTATTATAATAGAAGCATTTTTCACAAAAGAAGAATATTTTGAAAAGGGGTCATTTTATGTTCATTTTTTGTCAAAATATTGTACTTAAATAATTTTTTATTGTAATACTTTTCTTAAGACAATTTTTAGTGCATTTTCTAATCTAGGTGACACTAAACATCATAAATATTATCCATTTATACGCTTTTACAAAATCACGGTTCCGAATGTAGTCGGATACCTTAAAGAAAAGTCGACTTTGGCGTAAACTTGAATGAAAATTTAACGCTATGTCAATTGAAAATCTATTTGAAAAAAACATCTGTGTTTGAAGGACTTGGTTCTTGATACTAATCCTTAATACTAATCCAGACATCGTATTAATAAGGCCATGTTAATCTAATTCTTGATTCCCAAAATCAAATATCGATCTACGTGCTTATTTCTAATTAAAAACGTTTTAGAAACTTTCTCAAGTTTCGGATATCGACTAAGCTTTTATGCAATTTTTTATTTTTTCTCAAAAACTTTTAGAGAGTTGCGGGTGCGGCTTAGAATAAATGACAACACTTTTTCACAAAAGCATTTTGAGAGCTTGTGGTGCGGCTTAGAATCGATGGTGGCTTAGATTCGAGTAAATACGGTATATATAAATAAAATTCATTTTCAACAATATGAAGAATAAGTGTGGATCAAAAAAAAATTTTTTCAGAATTTCTCAAGTAAATCGATAAAAGGAAAAATAAAATCAAAAACTAAACTTTATGTTAAGTATTGCCTCAAGGGGAATGAAGACCAGGTATCTGGGCTTTTTTTGAGGTAAAAAGTCAAAGTAATTTTTGTTAAAGAAAAACAGGTATTTTAATACTCTTTAACATTTATTGCCATGAAAATACACCTACTAAATAGTTACAAGAAGAAAAAATACACCAGGTAATTAAGGTATCCGATCACGTTCGGAACTGTGATTTTGCAAAAGCGTGTAAATGGATAATATTTATCATATTTAGTGTCACTTAGATTTAAAAATGTATATAAAATTGTTTTAAGTATAGTATGACGATAACAAATTATTTAAGTACACTATTTTGACAAAAAATGAACATAGAATGACCCACTTTAAAAATATTCTCCTTTTGTGAAAAATGTTTCTATTATAATAATATTTTGCCTGTCTATAGTTTAGACTTCTGTACAGAAATTCAACTAGAATTTTTGAAATATATAACTTAGAAGTGGGTTTATCCATGTTTCGCGACAACAGAGGGGAGAAATTTTAAGAAAAAAGCGTTGATAATTATTTCAATTGGTTGTAACTCTGAAAATAATGTGAATTTTTTTAAAAAAATAGTTCAGACTCTCTGGAGAAATATTTACCTTATATAAGCACACACACACACACAAAATGTTATTATTTTAGATGCATTTTTTATAAAAGCAGAACATTTTGAAAAAAGGTTATTCTAAGTTAATTTTTTGCCAAAATATTGTATTTAAATAAAAAAATTTTTATCAAAATGTCCTTAAAACAATTTTATACATGTATTCTGATCTAAGTGACACTAAATATCATGAAAATTATCCATTTATACGCTTTTTTAAAATCACGGTTCCGAACGTAGTCGAATATCTTAAACAGGTTCTTGAGTATCATTTTTTTAAAAAGTTCTACTGTCATAATTACAGTATAGGATGAGGTATGAGAGAGAAAGAGCTTGAATCGCGGATTGATTCAATAGTACGGGAAAAGAAGGTGGGGTTATGAAATGTTGTAATGTTCATTGTACTATTCACTACTCAGTACTCATTTATCAATAATAATCGTTTTAGTTATTTATATCGTTCAAAAATAATTTTATTCAATTCCTACTGTTAGTTCACAATCTCCCTATATATATCTTGTTCAAATTTTCAATCGTTAATAAAATACATTTTAAAGTGCTCAATTGAGCTGAAATTTTCTATACAAGTTTGTTTTGAGTGACAATACGGTAATTTAATAAAATTTAATTAAAATTGATTGATTGAAACTAATTATTTAAAGAATTACAGATACAATTACGTTGGCTTCATTTTTAGAGAATTCGGTCAAAACTTTAAAAGATTTTTTTTCTTACGTTTTAAAGCATTCAGTTGAACTGAAATTTTATATACACGATTGTTTTGGATAACAATACGATACTCTAATGATAATTAACCACTTCGCAGTTTTGCCTGAACACCACTCGGGCTCTTGAAATGGCACTTCCCTGATTTGCCCAAGCACCGCTCCAGCAACACTTTTTTCTACTCTAATCCTCTGATTTGCCTGTATTTTTTGCTCATTTAATGTTCAATGTCTCTAACAGATGAATTTAATAGTCTATTTAAGTTAAGATTCCAAAAAAAAAAGTCTAGCCTGGTTTTAATGCTATGTATTGCTGCATTCTCTTAGATTGGATAAGACTGGAATTTTCTTTTTACTAAATCGGTGTACCACAAACTATGAACACTAATTCTATAAAATTTGGAGCTTAAAATAGAAGAAAAATGAGTGATTATGAGAGTCTCTTACGCGAAACTAATTTTTTTATTGACTCAGGTAGTGAGTCTAAAATTTTTGTAATTGATTCTGTGGAAGTAATGAAAGTTTAATATTGGACTTCTCTTGCAGTGTAGATAGAATGGATCAACAACTCACAAATTACCCAATAACAAAAAAACAACAACAAAAAAAAAAGCCAAGAAATAATACAAAAAAATAATCCTCTATCTTTTAGATGCATCATTGTGGAATGCTTTCGTTTTATATCAGAAACTGGAAGGAAAATTATCTCATTTGAATTTCTGGCTTGATATTATAGATCGCCTTATTGAAAGACACGAAGCAGTAAATGAGAAAAAAGGACGACCAGGAATTTTGCCCAGTCCCTTACGATTGACAGAAAAAACTTTTTAGAAGTGATTTCACCCACCGACAAAAAATTGAGACCAACAGGGCAATGTTTTGTGTGTTGTTCGAAAAGAAACGGTTTTGGAAAACGGGTGGAAAAAGTAGCAGGATATTTTTGTCCCGATTGCAATATTGGACTATGCTTGTTTCCCAGTTTTAAAATTTACCACACAAAAACAGAATTTTAAGAGAATAATTATAACTGTTAGTACACAATATTATATTTTTAAATCTAACATACATTTCTGTAAAGTGTTCTTTTGAGTTCAATCATTTCTTCGGGAAAAAAAGCCAACTTTAAAAAAAAAATGTTTTTTTAATGAAAATAAAAATTAGCATAATGCTTTAAATTCAATATTTATAACATTTCTGACTGCTGATTTGAGTTTATGTAATTGATTTTATCTTAAAAATGTTTATAAAAAAATTTTAATTTTTTGACATATTGTGACAAAAAAAAAGAAACTGTTAAGTAGTTGATAAAAATTAATTACCACTTATAATGTTGTGATTCTGTACTATGTATATACATATTTATATTAATTGTACCTATTTAATAAAAAGTAGCTAAAAAGACATTTTTCTTTGTTGATCTAAGTAGGAATTGACTTAAGAAATTTTTTTTCTATATTACTTGTGATTTTATATCACTTGTTTTTAATCTAAATTCATCTAATCAAAATTAAATATTTTCATTTTTTTCGAAAATTCAACCTTCTTATGGCAATATTAAATCTCGAGAATTTTTTTTTTAATTATTTTTTCCTAATCTCCATACCATAGAAAAACTTTCCCCCATAGTAGTTTCTAATAATAATAATAATTATAACCGCAATCCACATCTTAAGGAGGAGAGCTTTTCAGACTATAGCGAAGCAAATATGTGTGTGCATTAGGGCGTGGAAAAAGACTGTTTCCAGGAATCCGGTTAAAAATCCCTGTTTTCCATTATTGACAACAAATGTAGAAATGTTTTTCAAACCATCATCTCAGTGGTTTTATTTTTATTGGTATCGCTTTCAAACCTCTTTTGAGAGAAATAATTACCATGGACAAATTATTATAATGGTAGTGATAAATATTATTACTATTATTTTTAATTAAATATGAAATCTCATTGAAAATATGTTCACATAAAAATATAAACAACTTTGTCCTTTAAACAGGACAAAAAAAATGATTTGAATTCCTGTGAAATGGTACATAATATAAAAATATTTTGCTGTT
>BMAV01000690.1:287848-302714 GCA_019973955.1 Trichonephila inaurata madagascariensis
CCTTTCAGTAAATATGTAACTTATGTACCTTTCAGTAAATATGTAACTCATTTTCGACATGCTCGCGCCCCCCTCGTAGGGTTATCAAGCCCCCCAAGGGGTGAGCACCCCACAGTGTGAAAAACGCTGATACATATGCAAAATATTACTGGTGTCCAAAATTACGGTTACAAACACAAAAAATGCAATATCTTTGCATATAATCTTTTGCTTGTGATAAATTTGTGTACATACGTTCCTCATACTCTGAGAATAATGTTAGCAAATAAAATCTTAATGGGCGTTACTTCTTGTAATATGCAAATTAGATTTAAAAAAAATGTCAAAACACGCTTTGTAATAATTAAAAAAATGAATGTCTAATAGGAATGTGGCTTCCCATTGCTGCTGTGCAGGCTTCATAATGAACTCTCATACTATAAATTAGGTTGTTAATTCCATCTTGTATCAACAATCCCCATTCTTCTATAAGCCCAGATTTTAACGTCTGGAGCGTGTTTGGAGGGTATTAACGCAAAGCAATGGTTCTTCCTAAAGCATCTCAAACGTGTTCGATAGGATGTAGGTCATGAGATTTTTCTGGTCATTCTCCATCCGGCAAATACTCTCTTCCTCAAGAAAGTTTGTGGCAAAATTAGCTCTATTCGGCCTCGTATAATTGTCTATGAAAATAAAATCTTGACGAATTACCCCTAAAAATTGTCTCACATGAGTTTCAAGAACTTCATCTTTATATTGCTGTGCAGTAACAGAGCCCGTATCAAAAATGTGCAGCGGTGTACAGCAGTCTAAGATAATGCTTCCTTAAACAAGAATTCCATACCCACCAAATCAAACAGATTCTATTATGTTAGAAGGATGGTAGAGAGCCCTTGACTCTCTCTAAATGAAAATATTGACAAGAATCACATGGCCCCAATCTTGATTTGTCCAAAATACATGCTCTTGGCTCCGTAAAAGACGATTTCTTTCCTTTGATAGGTTAAGATGGACACATACCATTGGCTATCGGGAATAAGAGGCCTTCTAAGATAATTAGTTTAGCTCTGTAATTAGTTTGCCTAGAAATTGTCTTGCCAGTGCTTGAGCTAATTCTTTAGCTGTCATGACGAGCATTTATTGTCAAATATCGATCTTCCGAAGCTTTTGGTCGACCTTGGACATGCCTTTTAAAATAATACTTGTTGTTTGAAATTGTTTACACAGTTTGAATATCACCATTTCAGTAACATTTAGGTTTCTGGCTACTTCTGCTTGAGATATACTACCCTCGCGCGCGATTCTTCCAACGTCTGTCCATCTCAAAATATCAACTTAACAACTGTACATACTATAATATTAACAAAATTAACATTAATTTGTACTTTTCTAAACACATAATTCTAAGTTCTACTGTGAAAATGGTTTTAACGTTTTTCACTCAGAACGGCCATAAAATTACTTATCAGTCAAAACTCACAAAATTAGGATTCGTGCTTTTGCTTACTATATGTTTTAAAAAGTGTAGTGGTAGATATCTTAAAATAGTAAGAAATTTATTTTTGTAACGTTAATTTTGGACACCAGCGTATTATAGAAGCATTTTCAAAAAAAGGAGAATGTTTTGAAAATATGTTATTTTTTTCTTCATTTTTTGATAAAAAATTTCCTTAAATTAATTTTTTTAATTATATTCCTAAAACATATATATGTATATATATATATATAAATATATAGAGGCTTATTCTGTACAAACAACAGATAACATCTAAGAATCACATTCGAAAAACACATAGATAGTAGGAAAATCACACAATGAAGGACATATGAGTAACCAAGATTAAAAATTATAAAATGGATGCTGAAGTGTTATAAACATTGCTGACTTAGGACAGCTAATATATAAAATAATTTATATAAAAGTGGGGTTGAACATGTGTATATATATATATATACATGTTCACATATATATATACATATGTATGTATACATATATACAAGAGAGTATATATATATGCTCTCTTGGCTCTCTTGGAAAAAGCTCAATGAGTAGAAGTTTTGTAAAAGGCTTTTTTGAAAAATCCTTTTCTTATGTAATTCTTTAGTAAATTTTTTTAGGAATTTTCTGCTTTGAGATTTTAGGAGAATTTGTTGCATAATAGTAGTCGTTAGTTTTCTCATACTTTCTGTGAGTTTTTAAGTATTTTGAATTTTTATTTATTTTATCTGGTTTTTCCTGCCGAGTTGCAAAGGGGGAAGGTTAGGGCTTCAAACTAGTTTAACCCCACTTGTTCGGTCCTAAGTCCGAAATTGCTTTCTGACTCACTAGGTTCTTTTTTGTAGTTCTTTTTTTGTATTTTTCTATAAATTCGATCTTCATGTTTTGCTTTTGGATTTTTATTACGTTATTTTTTGTTATGTTCATTATCTATTATTTCTTGTTTTTGATATATTATATAAATTTCTTTCATATATATATATAAATATTCTTATTCAACGGGCACTAATCATTATTCACTATTCACTTATTCATTTAAGCGCTTTTTCAAAATTACACTTCCGAGCGTTATCAGTCACCAGAATTTAATATTTGTCCTAAATATCAAAGATAATTAATTTTTGTTCGAAATTTTTTTTTCTTATGCTAAGTATTTTTCTTCTGGTAGATATGCTATTTGCATCATCGCCTATTAGTTTAATCATGGGTACGCGGGATAAAAAAGAAGCCAAATTTGCGAAAAAAACTAATGTATTTTTTAAGTTAAGAAATTTTTTAAAAAAATATTGAAAGGTTCTTCGTTAAAATAACATTTTTTTTTCAATATGATTTCTTTAGTATAAAATAATTTTTGTGACTCAAAATTATAATCTTATCGTACGATAAAAAAAAGATGATGTTTTTTTTTTTTATTTTAGTAATCTATTTAAAAGTTTAAAATATAAAAAGATATTCGTGATTTTTTTTTCAAAAGGGAAATGGAATGTCAAATTGATTTTTTTTACAATTAATAAATTATATTAAAAATATCATATGTGTTTAATTGTTTGTATTATATTATTTCATTTTGCTTAGAAATAATATAAATGTATTATTTCAAATTTTAAACCTCAAGGATTAATTTTAATACATATTAAGAAAAATTTGGCTTGATTTGAGGAATCCGAATGTTTAAAACTAATTTCGTGCATATGATTTATAAGAATACTTTAAAATTTATTCCTATTAAGTTTCATAAAAATCGAACATAAATTTGAGATTTAAGTGTTCTGAACCTTAATTCCTTATCTTAAGCCAGCGGCTCTTGAACTATAATTCGCGGGCTCCTAGAGGTCCCCAGCGTCGTTGTAGGGGTCCGTGGAGTCTCTCTTGTAACGGTGAGATTTCCCCCTTTTACACAATCTGAAAGGCTTTGTGGAAAAATTAAAAGATTTACCATACTAGACTAGATTACTAAATAGTCTCCAAAGAAGAAACTCTACTAGAGCTTGTATTTTGATCAAGAATATTAAGTCGGGGAAAGATGTTCAAAATCTTGGGGATCCACGAAGTCACCCCAAAGTATAAAAAAATGTTCTCTTAAACTATCACACTTACAAATTAAGGTATCCGACTACGTTCGGAACCGTGATTTTGCAAAAGCGTATAAATGCATAATACTTATGATATTTAGTGTCACTTAGATTAGAAAACGTATATAAAATTGTTTTAAGAATAATATTACAATAAAAAATTATTTAAGTATGATGTTTTGAAAAAAAAATGAAGGATCCATTTTCAAAATATTCTCCTTTTGTGAAAACTGCTTCTATTATAATAATATTTGCCTGTATAGCTCAAACCTCTGTACAGAGGCTCAGCTAGAATTTTTGAAATATATAACTTAGAAGTGGGTTTATAAATGTTTTACGACAACAGAGGGGAGAAATTTTAGGAAAAAAATGCCAATAATTTTTTCAAATGGTTGTAACTCTGAAAATAATGTGAATTTTTCAAAATTCATAGTTGAGCCTCTGTACAAAGGCCTGAGCTATATACAAGTAAAACATTATTACAATAGAAACATCTTTCACTAAAGGAAAACATTTTGAAATAGGTTATTCTAAGTTCATTTTTTGCCAAAATATTGTATTTAAATATTTTTTTGTCAAAATGTCCTTAAAACAATTTTATGCATGTATTCTAATCTAAGTGACACTAAATATCATCAAAATTATCCATTTATGCGCCTTTTTAAAATCACAGTTCCGAAGGACTTATTTTTGAACCAATGGCAGCAGAAACATGGTTTGCTGTAGATTAGTATAAATTGATTAATGCATTTTCGCGATTTTTTTGAGTATTATTATTTATAATGCTTTGAATATAATCATTTTAAAAAAGTTTGTGATTTAAATTTGCAATTTTTCATTATTCATTTGCATATATATATTCATGTTGTCGCGATTCTTCGATCACGGGTGTGAGAGGGTTCGAGTAAGAAACGGTCATTTCTCAAGTTAAAGACTTTTATTTAGACTGCAACACTTATGAGACTTTATGAGAATTATTGAGAATGCATTCTAATAACTAAACCCGAGGAGCAATCAAACTTATTAATCTTATTATATAAATATATAATCACTTATCTTATCAATTCCCTTGAACGCTCTTGCTACCAACTTAATCGTCAGCCGTAAGGTGGGCGGCCTCCCTTCATCTTAATCCTTCCTTAAGTAATTAATACTACAAAGTGCGACCACTGGTCACTCACATTATGCTTTCCGCTTAGAATTAATTTTCAACCATCACACCGCCTACTCCACGACTGTCACTTAAATAGAATTTTTCATTTACATAAAATCAAGTCCTATCTACGGAAAGCGGTTTTCAACTGAAATCACAGTTGTTATGGATGACCCGCTCCCTCCATTAGTGTGAGAGGGTCGGAAGGAAGATTAGATATATTCAAAACAAATTCTATTTATTTACAATTACCACAAACGACACAAATTCAATAACCCAAGTTAAGAAATGTACCAATTACCAAATATGTGAAGCAATAGCGAGGTAGACGAAATATTAAAAGTATTAACAATAAATCGGATCACTTACGTCCGGGCATTACACCTTCTAATTCAAATCGACTTAATCCAATTTAACACTTAATCGACCAAATCGTCAATCTTAATATTAATCGAAAAGCTACGAGTTGCTCTCGCCTAGATTTGCGTTAATCGATCTCTGCTATACAGACTGCTATCACCTATAGCAGTCTAACCTCTCTCTCTTTAACTCGAGAGTTTAATCTTTATATACAAGTCTTGATTTACATAATCATATCTTCTTCGGAGAAGGAAGATTTTTAATAGAATAATTATTAAAGACCCATAATTTCTCTAGATGACTATTAGTACGAAGAACGCGGATAGATCCGTAACACAGTTAAAAAGAGTGTTTTCCCTAGAGGATTAGTAGAAGCTTAAATAGAACTTTTTACAATGTTTAAATCTTTCATTATTTATTATTCAGTTTAAGCTGGAAAAATGAGTATACCTTATATATTATTAGTAATTCTTCAAAGCAATACATATCAAGTCTTAAAAACTCTTACATTTACTTGAATTGATTTTTAGAGATATCCTTGTGTTCCATTGCATTGCAAGAAGATACAACAGAGAAAACTTCTAGCAGGCATGATTGAGAGTGGGGAGGCATGAGCTCAGTGGCCACAGCGACAGCTCCAGAGACCCGGGCCCCCGTCTTGGTGGAAGCTCCCACCAGCGAAATGGACGCCCTACTCCTGGGGAGAACCAGGGTAAGCATTTCTTTGTCTTCTTACTGTCATTTTTCAATTCCTACTATTAGTTCACACTCCCCTTACGTATATTTATATATATATATATCTTGTTCAAATTTTCAATCGTTAATTAAACACTTTTTATTAATTCACTCAAGTTCAAATACATTTTTTTAAACTTGTAGTGGATGACACTTGATGTTAATACAGTTTTTTTCAAATATTAATTCATTAATTAAATTTAATTAATGAATAAAAACAAACAAACAAAAATAATAGTTCAACGAAATATATAAAAAGGAAAATCGCTCGTTGTGTCCCTGTAGCTCAATGTATAGTGCGTTGGCATCTCACCTGTAGCCCAGTTGTCAAGGTATAGGATGATGGCAGGCACATGTCATGAGTTCGAGTCCAGTACCACTAAAGACCCGCCGTGTAGGGGAGTGATGCATGTTAAATATGTCGAGAGCTCAAACGTCCTTCCTTTGGTGTAGTAGTTAGAAAGGTGGTGCCAACTCAGGTATCACTCTCGTTACTTGACCATGGTTCAAAATTACGAGGTCCGTCGCCAAAATCCTCGTGTAGCTGAACAGTGCGACGTTAATATTCACTCATTCGAATTCCACCTGGGATGACCTAATTTCTGAAAGTGGAATTTCTTTTCGCTATACTTTTTTTTATTGGAATAATTAAATTTAATAAATCAATAAATAGTAACAAACAAAAATAATAGTCCAGCACCCTATATAGAAAGAAAAATGGAAAATAGGTAGGAAAATCTCTTTCTATTTTGCCATTTAATAGTGTGATTCCGTCATATGTATATATATATATATATATATTTATATTAATTACTCGTATAATTATTTTAAAAAAAGTAACTAAAGTAAAAGTTTTCTTTGTTGACCTAAGTAGGAAATGGCTTTTAAAAAAAACTTTATTACTTGTTTTTCAGAGTATGTCTCTTATATAATTCTCAAAGACTCTTAACGCAGTAATACATTGTTACGAATTTTCCGTAAAAATTTTTGAACGATATTTGTGTGCGTGTATGTGTGTAACATAACTATTACTAAAGCATTAGAAATAAAATAAAAAAACTAAAGAAAACAAATATAAACTAATTCTTCTTTTCTGAAAAACTCCATTTTATTAGAATAAAATTAATTATACAGATGCAAAAAATATGTTCACACCACAATACAGGTGCTAAAATGAAGTTTAATAAAAATTTATATTCAAGTCACCACATAATTTGCTTTCCAACAGTAAAATATCATTCGATTTCATTAACTGGATAAATAATTAGAAATAACTTAATAACTGGCAAATTTTTTAAAGAAACAGAAATCATGAAAAATCAAAATTATTTTCTTCAAAACTGCTAGCCCCCCCCCCCGCCTTCAATCCATAGTTGACACAGAAAAAATGTCCGTTGCAAAATAAGTCTTCACGCATAGCATCATCTCTCAACAAAAGAAAAAATAAAATAACAAATAAATTAATTTGTACAAAAGAAGTTTTAATATTTAAAAATGAAAGGAATTAGTCACGACTAACAATATGAAAGAAAAGAATTCATTTCAATCCCAAAAAAATGGAAGTAAAATCTGTTAAAACCTGAAAAATAGAGTAAAAAAAAGGCAAAATTAGCTCATTTAATTTTCAATTTACAGTGTTAAAATGCCACAGAAAACGATTCAGATCATGCACCAAACTATCACATTTATTTATTTATTTATTTTTTGGGGTCTTCTACTACAAACAGGGGGTCCTAAAAATAGTGCCCGAACTCTGCACAGCCAGGTTCTTCGTTGGAAGTACATAAAAAATGCTCCAAAAACTGTACCTGTTCTATGCATAGTTTACGAGAAAAATATGATGTCACAGCCTTATTGGACACATCAACAATAATATTTTGAAATATTTATGAGGACAAATTTTCAAAGTGTCTACAATGCATATTAAAACAAACTTGAGGGGGCAAGCGTAGAGTCCACCGAAGTACAGTCAGCATGCAGACGTGCAAAAACAAGTTTGTTTGCCTAGTCAAAAAGTCTCCATGCACCAATTCCTTAGATGGCTCCAGAGGGAAAAAACACTTAACGGTATGAGATCTGGGGATCATGGTGGCCATAGAACCCTACTCCCATGTCCGATCCAGTAGCTGGAGAATGCCATATCCAGCCAATCACGCACTGGAGCATAGAAATGCACCGAAAACCCATTATGCATTATCATTCATTCATCATCATTCATCGTAAGCAATAGAACGTACCGGTACTGGGAATTTTTTATGAACTCCTAACTAGGAGTCTGGATGCCATTTTTGGCACACCCTGTATATGGCAACCCATTGTGGTTGCTTATGAGAAATAAGGTTCAGATTGGCGCCTTTAGCGCGTATTCTTCGCCAAGGTCGTTATAACGCATAAGAGCTATGTTAAAGACAAACTTACGAACACAGGAAAGTGCTGGATGCATTAAATGTCTATCATTTTAAAGGATACAGTATGTGAGAAACAAATATATGTGTAATAACTTCATAAAATATTTGTTATTATTGTATCAGAAAAATCTATCGGAAAATTTTCTGTTTCAACCTGGTTCTCTTAAACTTGGAAAAGGAGGTGCAAACATTTTTGGAGGAAAATAAGCAGACTACGTAATTCCTCATAGGATAATCTAATTCTACATCACGTGAGTAGAATTTAACCAATGAAATATTAGTTGAGATGTTACTGCTGAAAGAGTCACTATAATTTTCTCCTCAAATAATATGGACGGACATACTAAGAAAGGCTAAAAATGCTTCTTAAAATTAGGATCTCTATCTAGTTTGGAATGTAAGCCTGTCCATATTTCCCCCTTAATACTTAAGATAAGCTCTTTTATTTGGGATTATCTTCAGCGGTATTTGTTAATTAATTCGAAAAACTTTAACCCAAATCACTTTCGATAAGGATTAGTGCGCACAAATTCTCAAATATTTTTTTTGTTCGAGAAAACGGTGCCCAAAATGCTGAAAAAATTGTGCCCCTCCCTTTGTGTGTGTGTGTGTGCATATTTAAATTATTCTTTATATGTATATAAAACACTTCAGTGTAATATCTTTGTAATAATTTCATTAATATTGAAATGTTAAATTTAATAAATTAACGCATGACCTCCGTTTTAATTAAACCACAAGTAAAAAAAGAAAATATTTTCAATTTTGTGGCAGAAACATTCCAAAAGTTTTCTTCGGTTGTGAAATTTTAAATAAATTATCATATCGTTTTACAATACAATAAAAATACAGTTTTAAAATATTTGGATTTTGAAGTGAAATGTAAGTTGCCAAAGAACATTCTAAATATAAAAAAATCATTTGAAACAATGGAATGAAACCAAAGAGAAGAAAAAAAGTGCAATAATTACCTCGAAATAAAAGAACTAAGAATTATCATCGCAAAAAAGTAAATGAATGCTCAATTTAATTAACCTTCGATACCGTTGAAATATAGTTATCTGTAGTGAGTGTGTGCTTTTCTTCATTCAATAAAAAATCATAAATTATTAAAATAAATTCGTAGATTCGTTGCACATCCTTAAATATAGAATTCTTCGTAAATTTTAATTTCTATAAATTTTATATCCTTTTAAATAACGAGAAAAAATTTAATAATAAAAAGAAAACAAGCGTTCTATCTAAACTCCCATGTTAAAATTATAAATGACCTTTTCCATTTATTTTATAAATAATATGAACTTTAACATAGAACTATTCATATACAATAATATTAATTCTTAACTCTGTTTCGTAGTAATGTTAACTTTATTTATTTCATTTATTTATTCAGAAAATAATAAATATTTGTCTTATTCTATAAGCATTTTAATTTAAACCACTTGCTTCTGTAAAAAATGTCACGATTTGAAATATCTCCAACACATTTTATTTTACCATAGATATTTTTTCTTAATCCACACAGTAAACTAAGTTTCAAATTTGATATCGATTCAATCATTAAATTCACGTTTATAAAGTGGTTTACAGACCACTCCAAAGAGACAATGTTGAACACCTTCTGTTTCCTTCTACCTTTATGTCTGAATATAACAAAACTTTGAAATTAAGTCAGACTAGCTGTTATCCACCCGCTTCACTGGGTATTTCGTGATGTTGTATGAATAGGTATACTGTTTTTAAGTAATTGAAATAATTTTGTCTTACCATTAAATTTTCAACCGTAAAACACGTTTTGATATCCCTTACCTCCTGATTGAAAAAGAACTTATGTTTATCAAACGGAAGTATAATTATCTTTAGCTCCCCTATACCTTCCCTCAGAGTCAGAGTCGATTTCCGTAAGTCTCATTCTTAGAAGATCTCCATGCAACAGAAGAAACATGCTTGCAAAATTTCAAGTCTTTAGGTCTAACATTTCAAAAACGCGATTTTTTAATACCTAAATTCTCCTCAAAGCCCCTTTGGGATTTTGTCTTCAAAAAACCTTTCTCGACAAAGGAAACACTTCCCAAATCTCTCAAGTCTGTAGGTCTAGTGCAGTTGTTCCCGAAGTGGTTCCTACAGACCTCCAGGGGTCCCCGGTATTATTCAGGGGGCCGTGGAAAATTCAAATAGATATAGGTGTCCCTGAACAACGTCAAAGTGTCCACGCAAGATTTGATATAATTTTTTTTTTTTTTTTTAAAAATTTATCCATTTTTATTTTTATAGAAATTTAAGTAAATAACAATAATTCACTTGGATATTCCCGACTGGGTATTGAGCTCTTTTTCGCGTGGTTTAACTCAGATCCCAAACACAGATGAATCCATACTAATACATGAGGATCCTATAGAAACATCCACAATTGAGGGATTCAAGCCAATGTGTGTGTGTTTGAACAAGGATTCCACAAATTTTATGTGGTTGTAAAAATAGATCCCAATTTTAAATCCTGCATTATAAGTTATTGTACAGAAGTTGCGTTCATCTGAATCATTATTTTTTTATTTTAATTTAAACAAAAATTATAATTTCTATAAATAATTTTTCAGCAATTTTTTTTTTTAATTTGTAATTTAAATGCAATGCATTTATGTAGTTTTTTCTCTTGGGGTCCACGGGCAAGTTTTGACTATAAAAAAAAAATGGTCCATGAATTAAAAAAGTTTGGGAACCACTGGTCTAATGGTTAAAAAAACGGATTTTTTAAAACTATAATGCTCCCGTTACCCCCTTTTCCCCTTGGGAGTCGATTTCCGTAAAATCCGCTCTACAGCAGATCTCTAATAAACAAAAGAAACATACCAAATTTCATGTCTGTAGATCTGATAGTTTTAGAGAACTTGTGATAAAAGGAAGTGAAGCAGGGGAGAGTCACTCTCTCTTCTCTCTTCTTTTTTCTTCTTTATATATAGATATAACTAAACACACAAAAATTAAAATATTTGATTTTAATTCAAAAGAAAGGAAACATTTACATTTGACGCACACATTTTGTTAATCTCAAAATATTTTTCCATTATTTCATTCAACTCTAAATATTTTTAAGTATTGAAATTAAATACGATGCACCTGCACGTGATGTTAAAACTTGAGAATCTTTATAAAAAATGAATTGATCACTCGTTACACGTTATATTTTTTCTACATTTTTATAAAGTCCTGAAAGTTTAATACATTTCCTTAATTAATAAAATGAAGTACAATATCTTTAAACAATTAGTTTGTCACTTAGGACATTTTGTTAATTTTTGAAAGCTTCACAAATAAATGCTACAAAAATAATGAATAAGTCAAGAACATCTTTTATAAAACTACAGTTTATAGCTTATCTCGCAACGCAATCGTTTTTATATTCGTTCAATATATATATATATATATATATGTTAATGAAAGAGAGATATAATTAACAAGTAATAAAAAAAAATTTAAGTTAATTCCTACTTTGTTAGAAAAACATACTGGTGCCATCTGTTGCAGATAGTTGTAATTTCGTAATAAATAAAGCAGAATTAATTTAAAATTAAAAAATTAAATTTAATTAATGAATTGATATTTGAAATAATTGTATTAACATCAAGTGTCATCCACTAAAAGTTTTTAAAAAAATGTATTTGAGCTTGAGTGGATGAATAAAAAGTACTTTATTAACAATTGAAAATTTGAACAAGATATATATTTTTTAAATGAATATATATAGGTAAAGAGTGAACTAACAGTGGGAATTGAAAAATGAATAAGAAATTGATTTTATCGCTTGTTATGCTCTGTATAATCCTTTTCATTCGAGTTAATTTTTAGAAGTTCGAATATTCCTATGATGATAAAAAAGTAATCTAAAAAGTAATCAAAAATCTAAAAAGATTCAATTATCTTTTACTTTGAATCGCAATTTACTTCGAATCGCATTCCTCGCATTTTAATGCATACAGGATGACCCGAAACTCAGCGTTAAGTGGGCATGGGGTGAAATGGGGGGCTCATATCAGTTGAGGGAAAAATAAAAAATAAATTAAAAAATCCCTATCACTTGGTTTAGCAATAACCAACGTATTTTTGAAAATTCAGAAAAGTGTGACTACCTCCATCACATCATTATATACTATGACCAAAAATTTCGCAACTTTGATGTGATTTTTTTTCAATAAAGTGATCTTACTTTGCTATTGATCACAATCACAAGCGTATCAAAAAGTTTTACTGGTTTAACTAAAATTAACACAGTTTTGAGTAAGGGTTTGTAAAAAAGATATCACCTAACTTTGATTTTCCGAAGAAAGAAAAATACTACGTAAATATAACAGAATATAATGGTAGTTTTAAATCAAACGTGGATAATAAAGCCGAAATCTGAGGTGATATATTTTATACCTTTTACATCACTTGTGTGGATACATAGACTCTCTGTGATAATTGGAATTGTTTTTTTCACTGTGACGTCTCAATCCTAAAGAATAATTAATGGAATTAATAGTGTGTTCATATGACGAAAGTGGGTACTTTTCCGTTTCACACACGCATGCGATAAAGTGGCCAAAAATGAAGCAACAGATGCCAAACATAGTTTTTGCACTGATAACCTCTTACCATCACATTTTCAAAACAAGTCGTGATCTGTTCGTATCAGTAACGGCTTTTTCATAATACATCAAAAATGGATGAAAAACCAATGAGAACTAATATTTATTGATAATTTTTATGTGTATATTGTGTGTTGTTGCAAATAACACCACTCGGCGAGATTTGTGCCTGCGAAATTGAAAAGTACCTAAAAAGCATATCTAAGCAGATTTTGAAAAAAACTACAAAATACCATATTTCTATCCGTACAAACTTTAACAGATATTTAAATCTATGAGCAGAGGATTTATTTATTTTAAGCATTAATAGTTTATCTAATTTTCAGTTTCTGAATCCGGTATTTTTTACTTATTTCCTTTTACAAAAACCACCAGATACTTCCATTTTGAAAAGAAGTCTAAAAATTGGATTAGTTTCACCGTTGAGAAAATCTGCAACACCATAACTTCTCTGCTGAAAGTGTGAATACTCCTACTTAACAGCTTAAAAACTCTATGAATTTCTCTTTAACAGCACGTACATATTTTGGAATGTTTTCACAATAATTCCTTATTATTCAAATTCACAATTAATTATCTTCGTCAGATATCTATTACTTTTTAAAAAATATATAATATTGGACTTTTTTTTCTTAATATCTTCCAAATTTTCTTTGCGGTTATTAAAAAGGAATGGGAAATACAGTTATTTAATAAGAAATCACATTTTACAAGATTGTTGATAATTATGAATTTGAAGAAATTATTTACACATATTTTTTTTTTATTTTTGAATTTGTCTAGATAAAACTAAATATATATACATATTTTTTTATCCTTTTCTCAAAATGAGTATTCTAAATACTTTATTTTATCGTTTGCAGTAATTTTTCGTTTCATTTTTTATTCAAATTTTGAATTTTTGAAATAATTCAGTTTATTAAAATTTGTTAGTTGACTGAAAAATATCACAAATATATACGAACAGAATTTATAAGCTTGTGCTGCCATCTACTGTTATAAATTCAACCTAATCTATAAATCAAAAGATTTGTTGATCACACCTGCTGTGTATTACTCCGCATTTAGCAGGAAAATCCTAAAATATTATGGATTTTTATTTCCCTTAGTCATACCAACTTTTTAAACTCTGTTTTATTAACAAATTTTGAACGTTTAATATCAATAAATCATCAATAAATTTATATGACTCATTAAACAATTCAAAAATAAGAATAAGATCTTGCACATTAATACATATATATATTTATTGTTATAGATTAACAAATATATATATATATTTGTAAAAATTATTAAAATGAAATTATGAAAGATTTCAGAGTAATTTAATTACATGAAAAATTCAAACAATGGAATTCGCAGGACAATTTAAAATGCAGTAATAAAATGTATCTTAAAAATAAAATGTATTAAGAGGTTCATCAATTTACAAAATAAATCGTAGAGGAAATTTCAAAGTATTAGTTTAAGTTTGTAATATAGATGAGACATATTTTCAATAAGCACTGTTTTAACAGGTGTATTTATGAACTTAAAAACCTCTAGTTTTAATTTAATCGACACATTTTAATTTCATTTGTTTTACACAGACTAAAGCTATAATTCTTTTAATTAATTGTTAAGCAAAATAGAGGACTGTGAAATAAGTTAATCGATTAATTTTCTCATTAAATTCACTGGAACTTAAATTTAAATTCCTGTTTTAATACATCTATCGATGGTGAACAAGATACCTTTTTTTCTGGTTTGAATCTTCTTATTTGGGAAAAAAAGTGTGAAAATAAACATTATTCTAACTATAATCTACCTCTGATTATTATCAGAGTGACTGAAGTGTGACACAATGATATTTTTAATTTATATTTCAAAAATTATCATTTCAAATCTCAGCTTCTTAAGGAGTTTGTGAAAGGCTAGCACATATTTTCATTTATGCGAGTTTTACTTATATTACTAAGAATCATTTCAGTTTACTAGAGTATTTATTTGGATTTGAGTTTTCTTAACCAATATGGATATACTTAATCAGTTAAGAA
>BMAV01000690.1:303114-315769 GCA_019973955.1 Trichonephila inaurata madagascariensis
GATTTGAGTTTTCTTAACCAATATGGATATACTTAATCAGTTAAGAATAGAAAAATCGATGAGTTCGTAATTTTTAAAGTAAAACCATAAATAGATTTAACTTTTCTTTTTTTTTTAGTTAACATGTTTCAAGATGCTTTTCTAGCGAAAACCTCCTCAGAAATTATAATAATATGGGAATAGAATAGAACAGAATAGAATTAAAATGGCTGGCGGATTGCAAGATCGAAACGAGATTTCACCTAAAGACAATCGTGTGAAATTTAATCGGTTTTCATTAAATCCAGCTACCTAAAATTCAATTACGTCAGTTTCAAAATTTTAATGTAGAAAATTTGAGAGTGAAAATTACTAGCTAAGGAAAGGTTTTCTTAGGTGTAAGACAGCACAAATTTACGAAATCTATTGCCAATAATTTACTTTTGTAACTTTAGAGGGAATTTAAATGCTTCAATATATATATATGTATTCAATGTCTTAAAATACACTCATCGACTTTATAAGTTGGAGGGTATACGAAGGAATAAAACAAGACTATTTCAGTCTATGATTATTAATAACTACAACGTAATTAAAATAATAATTAAAAATCGCAAGTTAATAGTATATTTTGCAACCAATTGCTTGTTACATATATCTAACATAATGTATGATGAACATTTCTCAATTCATTTTAATAAAATTTTTCATGATAGTAAATTGGACACATTTTTAAAACAAACATTATCCTTCTTTCCCCCTATATGGATGTTTTTTCTACATTGGCCTGTAACAGGGATGGCAAAACAATGGCACGCGTGCCATTGATGGCACGCGACACAATATTTTAGACACACCACTGATAAAAATGGTTTGCATTTTAGTTAAAAATAACAACATTCACTATTCTCATGAGGGATCTCATTCGCACTTTTGACTCAAAACTGCATGTTTTCATAAACGATATTATTACAAGAAACTACAAGTACTTCTCAAACTTGAAAAAAATACTAAAGATTTAGATGTACATGAGAAACCAGACAAAGAAAAAGGTATTGAAGAAATTTCAATCAAGGAATTTTCAGCCTATTTCTTCGTTTAAAGAATTATCGGAAACGCTCAATTTTATTATGTACCCTGATGTGACTTCATTTGATAAACTAGTTAACTTGTCCCAATTCGATTGGTTAGAAATTGAAGAATTTGAAATACAACTGATTGATTTCCAGTGTAGTTCAACATGGATTCAAAAATTTATTAAAACAAGGAAAAAGTTGGAATTGATGCATAGTAAAAAAAAAAAAAAATGCCTGTAATAAAATTTGGGAAACGTGGAATTCTATTCCAGTCACATTTAATAGTTTGAAGAAGCTGAATCATGCTTTTACAACTACATTTCCATCTACCTACGCTTGCGAGTTACTATTTTCAAAGATGAATAACATTAAAGGCTCGCTTAGAAACCGTTTTTCAGATGACTCCAATTCAGCAGGCATTCTACTAAAAGTAAAATCTGATAATCTTAATATAAGTTATTTTTTATCTATGTATAATGTGCAACAACAACAGAAATCACACTAATGATACTTTATATAATTTGAATTACACGTTTAACTAAAACATTTACTACTAAACAGTGCAAATTTTTTCGTAGAAAATAAAGAGTGTGGTGGTTAAGTACATAATTAATTTGTTGTAAATAAAAAGAGAATGTAGTTTTATTATATATTTTTCCAATAATCACACGTCAAAATTATTTGACGGCACGTCTGTACCTCATTAAACATTTCTTGATAAAAAAAAAAATTTTCAAAATTTGACGTTGATTTATAAAGGTTCGCCACCCCTGGCCTATAAAATAATCGTAGGATCGATCTGTAATAATCAATTTATTATAACTCCAATAGATGGCGACACAATATAAATATGAAATGTAATTGGTAAAAATTTTATTAAAAACTATAGACGGGTATTTTTTGCAAATATGTTGAATGCATGAAAACACAAAATAATAAGAGCTACTAGTATTCGAAACTTAAAATGACAAATATATGCTATTTTTTAAATTTGTTAAACTATAAAAAGTACCTTATAAATTATTTGACAATAGTAAATATTTTACTTTTCCAAAATATTTTCATAAGATTTTGAGCAAGATGACATTTAACCCATCTTTCATCATATTTATTTAATAAAAAAAAGGCATTTCTACTCCGGAAATTTAAATTAAAGTACTTGAAAGAATTATCAGTATTAAGTCATTTTAAATATCCTCGTATAAATACTTGATATCTAGTTATTGAAGCCTGCTGGCTTACAGTTTTCGACTCAATATACAATTATGTACTTTTTCAATGTTTATCCGTTGCAAATGAGAAACAAATTTTTGAGCTTTGAAGCAAACTTAAAATGAAACTTTTCTGGCTCTTGAGAATCAAAAATAGAATAATAAGAGTAAAAATGCTTTTTCTTTTAGATACTATGTGTGTACTTCGCTTTCAATTACTACAGATAACTTTTAGAAATCAGTGTTACTGCCATAAAAATTTAACTATAGGATTATTATCCTGTAATAATTAAGAAACTATTTCTAATTCATCAACAGTTCAATAACACGGAAATTTTTATTTTTCCAGAATGCGGGTACTTTTATAAATTTCAGAATATGGCTAAAATTTAATTCGCTGCTTAATATTTTATTTGTAGTGAATAGCATTTTAAAAAAGGAAAATTGAAAGGAGCTATAGAATGCCAATTGCTCAAATACTTCACTTATGTAATTAGTCACTACATGAATTTTAATTAAAATTTTTGTAATTCGATTATGGAATTCGCCGATGTTTTGATTCATAATTATGTGGTTTTCGCATCTTGATTTTTTGTAAAAGTTGAAGCCAGATTTGATTAAATAATACGGCATTTAAATATACATTTTAGAATGACTACAGTGGACCACAAAAGTGCTCGTACTCTTGCAATTTCCAATAAAATTAAATGTTCGACTAGTAAAAATTAATATATCGGAATTTTAATTTTTCTATAATATCTGCAACTTGTTCTTAATGGAATGACATAATCAATTTTTTAAGAATAGCATAACTATTATTTTTAAAAATTAATAATCAAAAAGCTACTAAGAAATTACGCCACAAAGTCTTCGTACACTTAACAAAAATCTCAACATAGCTTTAAATATTGTATTTCTTTCTTAATTCGGTACTTAGTAAGATATCTTTTAGTGTCCACAACAACTTTTAAACATCTTGGTATAGATTTAATCAATTTTTGTAAATTCTGTAGCGTTTTTCTTCCGTGCTTCTATCATTATGTTTTTACTTCCCGTTATGTGTTTATATGTCATTTTTTTTAAATTAAATTCTCACCAAATATATTCTCCTGGGCTAAATAAAGGGATTGAGAGGTGTTTTCATATTTTGGGGACAGTTATAGAGGTACCAGGGGCGTACATTGAGGGCAGTGCGCTTAGCGTCATTATCCTGTGAAAAAAAAAGTCGTCTCCAGCATCTTAGGTCTTATACAAAGTGGTCCCAACTTCATGGTACAAACTTTAAGAGTAGGTACAGGATAGTGTGACAATTATTTATTGTTTGGGAATGAATGGGCAAAAGTGATGCGGTCAGGCACAAGCACGAAAAAAAAAAAAGGATGAAAGGAAAGAAAAAGCTTTTTATTAAAATCCTCACTGACAAGTGTAATGTTTACACATTACACACTTGTTCAACACGAGAGCTACGAAGTCCTGCTGCAGCTCACATTGCTATACCAACCACTGGCAGTCGAAGGAGATAGCTTACTGGATTCAAAGCTTGTTCTCGGTGAAAATGAAAGAAGTGTAAACGATTTTTGTTTAACACTCTACAAACGTTCTGATGAATCACTTACGTGTTGAGCAACAGCTCTTGAACTTGTTGACACATTGTTTAATATGCTTTCTTTCAGGCTTGAACTGCGTACAGCTCTTTGTCAACCGGCATCTTACTGGTAACGTGAAACGTACGTGTTTGACGAAGTTGACCATGCAACCGTTGAAAAATTCTGTGATCCGGCATTCGTCGATCAGGAAACTGCACGCGATACATTCGTAGCGCAGCTCTGCCGTTACCATTTGCCCGGCTATACATGTAATGTATGTCTGCATTTTCAGCATACATAAAGTTTCCCATCGTAGAAAAAGCACAATTGCAAGAATGACGCTTTCCCCTACTGAGATGCATTATGTTGATGGGCGGCTAAACATCTTCTGTCCTCTACCGTCAAAGCAACCAATTGATATAGCTCCATTTCTCTTTTCTCTTTACCCCCTTTTTGCGCCTCACCGCGCCACTTGCGTTCATACATTCCTATACAATAAATGATTGTTACAATGTCCTGTATCTACCCTTAAAGTCTGTGTCATGAATTTGGGACAACACTGTATAATTTTTTAAATTTCGATAAAAGTTAATCAAAGCTCACTGGAAAGATAACAGAATTAAATTATGCAAAGCAATATGTAAAAACAAGAGCTTACTTCACAATGAGATTACATATGACATTTTCTTTTTATAAGAAAAATATTTTTTTTTAGAATAAAAATAAAGTCAACTTTTTTAAATATATATATATATATATATATTGTTTTGTAAGAAAAATAATTCAAAAACTGGAATGAAATTTTTAAAAAGTAGATACAAAAACACGATGGAAATTTACCGTAAAAAATTAATGTATTTTCTCGAATCTATTTTTCTCTCTATTTTTCCAGTGCTAACTCTACTGAAAATAGAGTGGGGCTTAGAATCGAAGGCAAAACATTTGTTGGATGGGGGAAATCGAGTTTCTACCCCTTTCAAAAGGAAAAATGTAACTATCCATTCTGGACACTTGCATCGATGACTTATCCTATTCCACAATTTAACTTTAGTGTTCACTCTATATCCTATACACCGTTGTCTGTTATTTTAAATACATATATATATATATATATATATATATATTTGCATTCGCTTTTTTTTTAATCACCTAAACATCAAAAATATTGGTAATAGCATTGAAACAAGTTCACTATGACGCAAGTATGAAAAGGGAGGCAATTTTATGAGCAGGAAAAACGGATACAGAGCAACTGCCACTGAAAATTTGACACGGATGAAACAAATATACATCGATGGCTTAAACAAAATGATATAATTTTTTCTTATAAGTGTTCAGCAGTCTTTAATAATTCGTTTACTTTCTTCAAAAAGCATTGTTTTAACAAATGTTGCATAACAAATGCATTGGATGGCATGGAAGACAGCACCATGTAGGAATGTGGGGATGCCGGCATCAATTCTGAAGTCAGCTGTGATATCATAAATGACGAATCACTTTCGAAACATGATACTAACGATTAGAATTATTATAGGTTCATGTATGTATTTGAAAGTTTTTGATCCTGGTTAAATAAATAAATTATTAACTTGTTACTCCTCGCTAATTTTTTTTAAGTATCTGATATCAAAGAATAATTACACATTTTTTTGGTTTTTTTTTTCAAAAATGTATAGAGAATAGGGGGTGCAGCTTAGAATCGATTGTAACATTTTCCCACAAAAACATCTTGAGAATTTCGGGTGTGGCTTAGTACCGATGGTGGCTTAAATTGCGGTAAATACGGTAATTAAAAGTGAAACAGTAATTGATTTTATCGCTTGTTCTGCTCTGTAATCCTTTTCATTCGAGTTTTTTAGAAGTTCGAAAATTCCTGTAATGATGAAAGTAATCTGAGCCCCCAAAATCTAAAAAGACTATATTATCTTTTTCTTTGAATTGCATTTCTTCACATTTTAATGCGTAACTCAACACCCAAAACTCAACGATAAGTGGGCATGGAGTGAAAGGGAAAATCACACCAGTTCTGAAAAAATAAAAATAAGGGGGCGGGAAAGGACTTAGAATCGATGACAACATTTTTCACGAAAACATGTTGAGATTATGGGGTGCGGCTTAGAATAAAGGGTGGCTTAGTTTCGAGCAAATACGGTACATAAAAAGACATAATCAAACAGCAGCTAACAATTTCAGTTTTGTAAACAATTATTTCAATAGCAATTAGGTTGATTAGAAGTCATATGATATATATTCGTAATGCATGACATCAATCATTTTTACTGCGTAGGCATTATAATTTGTTCATCAAATGCACTAAACACCCCTCATTATTCAACAACTTATGTTAAATAACAAACGCATCTATTAAAAGTTAAATTTTATTTTATATGGCATGTTGGAACACAACTACAAATTGCTAAAATAAACATCTTTATAAGAACTTTTTACATATCTTACGGTGAAAGAAATAAAAAAAAGCTATCAATTAATATATTTTAATCACTTTTAATCTTATTCAAAAATGAATATTTTTGAAAATCCAATATATATAGTATATATATATATCATTAGACCATTTTCCTCCACTCCGTCTTCTTTTGGTATAACTTTACTTATATCTCTAGAATCTATAATGTGTAGCCATAGACTTATATACTTTTTAGATAGGGGTTTATTTCCATACTTCCTAACGAAGAATCGTGTAGCTGAACAGTGCGACGTTAATATTCCATCAATCAAACCTAACGAAGAAACTCTAATCCTATCGAAAACGTCGAATAGAAAGCAAGTGCATATAATAACTCAAAATTTAAAAATGATGGATAAAAAAACTGTTCGACAATTTCTAAATAACAAAACCATTTTTTTTGGTCAGGGATGATAAGAGACAATCCATAAAATATTTAAAATATTGAGTTACAAAGAATAAATTTGATAATGATGATAAAAAGTTACTGTTATTAATTTTTCCTTATAAATCAGATAGTTAACAATTTTGTAGAGAAAACACGGTGGCCCTTTTTTGTAGAAAAAAAAATCTTTTTATAGTTTAACTTTGAAAGTTTTACAAAAATTATGTGGTCCTTTTACAAAATTAAATTAAGTAATTGAAATAACTGAGTAGAGCCATGGTCGCGAACTCATGTATGGTTTGGTTTCCAACGAGTCATGGGTTTCAATCCTGGTGTCATTGAAAACACGGCATGCTGAAGCTCTGTTGTTATTGAAATATATATTCATGGTTTTAAATATATTAACTATAATTCAAAAAGGGGTCGCCAATACGCTTCGTGTTGCAGCGATGCACTGTTGGTCATGACTTCGAGCCCTAATGCCACTGAATATCCGCAGTGTAGAGGGGATAACGCTCGTTAAATCTGTCGATGATCAATTGCCTTCCGTTGGTGGGGTGTAGAAGTTTGAAGAGGGATGCCAGCTCAGGTGTCATCTTTGACCGCTTGATCATAGTTCTAAATTGTGAGATCCGCGTCCGTATAGGGCAGCGATGTTCGTTAAATCTGTCGAGAGCTGAAACATCCTCTCGTTGGTGTGGTGTGGTAATTAGGAGAGGGGGTGCCAGCTCAGGTATCGTCCCCGTCACTTGACCATGATTCTAAATTACGTGGTCCGTCGCCAAAAGCCCTCGTGTAGCTGAACAGTGCGACGTTAATATTCACTCACTCACTCACGCGAGATCCGCGTTGCCAATATCTCTCTGTATGGTGTGCATCTGTATTGGACAATTTTACTGTTGTTGACGTATTTGTAAGATTGCGCTGGAATAACGAATATTCTTTTTTCCTTCTCTTATGCTTCATGTTTTCTTTTTATTTATTTTTGCTTTGTATATTTATATTTTGTAATTGCGTATGTATATCGTGGAGTTGCCTTTAATTTGAATTAGGTAATTTTACAGTTTACTTCTGATAAAAACACAAACCTTGATTTTATTTCAAACTACTGGATGTGGAGGTGTTTGTTTCCCGGGTGATTGGTTTGTAGTTCTAAACCCTATTCGGGTGGGCTTGGTCGTGGGCATTCTGCCAATAACCCTTATGTTGCTGTAAAGTGCGTCGTCAATAAAACACTCGAACTTTCCAATAGCTTTCGTATTGCTTTTAGAATGTGACGCGTTAATAAACAAACCATCAAATAGAAATTTAAAAAGGAACTATCTTAAGAAAACCAATCATTACTCTGTGGAAAGTATTAAACAATTTCTTCGAGATTACAGTTTATTATTATTTTTATTAACATAAAAGAGTATAATTTTTCCTATTTCATTAAAACGCCACTAACTGCGACTCGTATATATAAGTATGTTTTTACAATCCTTAAAGATTTTAGTTTCCATAAGGATCACTCTTATTCTTTTTTTTTGTTTAAAGTTTTAAAGTAACATTTCTTACGAAAACTTGTGGTACTCAAAACTAACTTTTCCCAATTATAAGTAGTGCTTTTTCCAAACTTAGTACAATTTCAAAACCGTATTTTCCTTTTCCACTTTTAGTTTGAGTATATTTTTCAAACTCATTCTTGAAAAATACTAAAATAGATATAAATTCCCGAATTTTATATTCAAGAACAGGATGTGCGCGAATTATTTTAAAAAGAATACCCTTAGAACTTTTGCATTTTACTGTTTGATTATTATTTTCGACTAGATAATCATGCCACACACACACACAAGTGGGATCATCACAACATCTACGTTTAGACATATCAAAAGATACGATTAGACTGTGCTCTATAATGGATTGAAAAAACAATTTTATTCCTCTACTTAATTTTTATCACTAGTTAGTGAGGAAATGCAAAACTAGATTGTTGGAATAACGCCTGCTATTTATGTCTGCATAAACATTTTAATTAAAAACTGCAAACTGTAGAGTAAACAAAAGATTTTTTCGAGTATGAATTGTGTAATAAATAGCGTTAATTAACAATGGAATATTTCATAGAATTTTTGTTCTGATAGGTTGCTAAACTTATTTATGGGTTTGTATCAGTATGTAATAAGCCTATAATATGTACCTTATTTTGACAATTTCCCTTTAAAGTTACTCATGCTTAAAACAAAACACACACACACAAACTGGTTTTAACTATTATAAAACCAAACTTTCAATCTTGAAATTTGAGTTGATGTTACCAGTTCCCGAAATGGCCCCGATAACCTAGTGGTCATGGTCACGAACTTTTGGCCAGTGTATCACAAGTTTCAGTCCTTATACCAATGAAGATTTGCCGTGTAGAGGGACTGATGTGCGTTAAACCAATCTAGACACAAAGTTCTTACATTGGTGTGGTGCGGAAATTCCAAAATGGAGTACCAGCTTAGGAGTCGTCCTCTTCCCTTGATCCAGGTTCAACGTTCCAAGATCCATCGCCAATAGCTCTCGCTTTACTTTAAAGGGCGCCATTATAATAAACAATATCAACCAATCCATATGAAACTTAATCAAATCACAATTACCGCCCATACGGCATAGTGGTTAGTGACGCTAACTGTTGTGCCGTAGGGCATGGGTTCGAAACCCGGATAAAGCACGGATGTTCGTAAATGTATAGCATAGGGATACTCTAAATAGCCTCCGAGTCGCAAGTCCTCTCGTGAGGTTTGTGGAAGGGAAAAATGGGTTGCAGGTCTCTGACTACCCCGGGGTGTTCTCTCTTAAAATTGGGTTTGGACTGAGCCAAATCGTACTGTCACCTGGATGGTGCTCAAAGCTATGGCTAACGACTGGCGTGCATCTAGCACCTTGCAATGAATTTCGGGGAGCTTGTTCTGATTTTACCGTCAATCAAGCGGCATAAGTAACAACAATTACCAAATAATTTAGAATCAGCACTTACTCAAAATATCAATGGATTAATTTATAATTTATTTTTCAAAAAATACCAAATATCGGGTTATTATGAAAAGCAACAGAGGTACGAAGTTTTTGATCTTTTGTTGATACGAGTATTTAAAAGCTGATTCTTCTAAAAATGTCGTATGGAGGAGTTGAAATACATGAAATCTATTTTCGTTCAAAATCCTTACTGAGGCGTAGCTTGGATGTGGAAAGTAAAGTGTTAAATCATGTGAGTCCACTTGATTATCTGAACGTAGATTAAACTCACAAGGCGTATTAGCTATAGTTAGAACACATCTGTACAGGGAGGAGTGTTTATGAACGTCACTCACTATGAAGCTCCACTAGCACTATTGGTGGAATATTTGCATGCCCAAGGGAATCGAGCTCATTCAAAGTACTAAGACCAATGATCCCCCAACTTTTTCTATTGCGATACACTTCCATCATTTTCGAAATTTAGCGGCACACTAACACAATGAGATAAGTTTAAAAGAATCTTACTTATCTGTAATACACTATATATAAGAAAAAAAAATAGTTTTTGATAACAATTTTCAATGTTATATAAAATAATTTATACTAGAGAGACAAGAAAATGTTTATTGAGTAATTAATTACAAGAATACATTTAATGCGAAATCTGAGCTTGATGATTTATGATAATTTCGTTTATATTGGGTCGTAAATATGATACTTCCACTCTCATTTCATCATCAACGTATAAAAGTCTCGTTTTTGTTCTGGTGTTTATATTTGTTAATCTTGAAAATTCACACAAATAATATGTAAAAAATTGTAACAATATTTTTAACGCTTTTTCTGTCTATTATGAGATAATTGCTTCTAATTTTAATCCAGAATGAATTAACTGACTCTTCCGAATGTTTCATTGAGAAAAAGTATATTCTTTGTTTCACAGAAGTCCACAGTTAAATTTAGACAAAATTTGTTTCATAGAAATTACACTATTTCTTTACATGGATAGGTTTAAACAGAGAGAGAGAGAGAGAACTTGTTTAAAATGAATTACATAGTATCTTCGTTTTACATTACATGGTGTATATACATAATACACACATATCAAGAACAAAGCTTAAAATATAAACGAAAAATTTTACGTACTGTGGTGTCTGACTACTGTTTGGCGCTAGATTCTTTAAGAGTTGGCGACGTGCATGGGAGGGGTGACTGTGTTTTGTGGGGAGAAGGTTTTTTGACTTTGAGCAAGGCGGTCAGGGAAGAGAGAGTCCTTTGCTTTTGGAAGCATGGAGCGCTTGACCGGAATTTGGTCTTAAGGAAAGCGAGTTTATTTGATGGAGAACCGACACATAGCGTCCACACACACACACAGTTTGCTGTACCAAGAATAGAGTTTCTTGAGAGGGTTTTAACACGAAGGGCAGTGATTGTTGATTGTAGTGATAATCATGATGATTGTGTTTAATCAAGATAATTGTGTTTGAATTGATTATATTGAGAAGTAATTGATTATAAGGACAAGGGTAGAAAGTTATTGAGAAGACATCACACATACATCATTTACAGAGAAGTAATTTAAGTACAACATATGTTACAAAACTTATTGAAAGAGAGCCGAACCAACATACCAAAAACACAGAAGCAATAGGTTGACAAGCAAACACACAACAGCACATATACCCCCCGCATAAATACAGTAAGACCCCGCTTAACGCGGGGTATACCAAAGTTGAGCGTTATATGAAACAGCGTTAAACGAGGATATCTCATCATGTAAATAATGGGGTTAAGGTAAGATGGGTAGAAAATTGGTCAGGTATTTCACCATTAAATTTATTAATTATGTTTTTATAACAATAAAAACAAAAATGTATTTCTTACAAATATAGAAACATGATAACCAAATATACATATAAAAATAAATAAAATCCTATAAGTCAGTATGTTTACATTTCAAATCCTTGTCTCTTCTGTATTTCCAATTTTCTGCCTTTTTATCAAGAAGGTAGATTGGTTTAATGGCATATTGCGTTCAATTTCATCGTCAATCCATATAGAAAGTCATTTTTCCATTTCCTCTATTGCATTATTTCTAGAACGGGTAATTCTAGTTGCAGAGCTTGACGTAGTTGCAATTGCCAGTGACAATATTTTTCTTTATTCTTAAGAATGGTCCTTATTGTTGAAGTTGTGCCAAATTCAATTCAGCACCAATTTGAGATTGACGTTCACCAGTATCTGATCTTCTAAATCATGTGCATTCTAGTTTCTAGTGAAATGATTTTGCTTGTTGATTTGTTTTTGTGTTTTTTATTATCAGTCATGATAAAAACTAAAAAATCAGAATATTTGTCACTATAGAAATCATTATATCATATAAATAGAAAAAAACTTACAATAACGTCAACAAATATTTGAAACGATAAAAATACGTTCTTATAACACCGCAAGAAAGAAGAAACACAGATAAACTGCTTCGGATATCGGGAAGCTTAACATTGCGTGCAATTTTGGGAAATCCCACAATTCAAATAAAAGAACGTTAAATCGAAACAGCGTTAAGTGGGGTCTTACTGTACAGGGTAATTCGCTACCAGACCGACAAATTGGTAGGGTGTGTAGGGGGGTACAGAGATGACTCGGAATCAGATAGGAATGCAGGGTCTCAAAGCTGTGGTGCAAAGAAGCAGAGAAAAAGAACAGAAACATCGATACATTAATGAGACAGAAAATATTTTTTACTGAGAGTTTGTACTCTCTCTCTCTCTCTCTACAACAGGTGTTCGAAAGTGCATGAACTTCTTATAGGTTCACATAAAGAGTTTGGTGTACTAGACGCCTGTTCCTTCAGTTGAAGGAAACGTTCGAAATGCTGTAGCAGCCGAAAGGAAAGGTGACATGCCAGGAATCTTCCAGAGCGTTAGGAATTCCTTACAGCATCACTGTCAGGCCTACCATACGAC
>BMAV01000690.1:316169-347950 GCA_019973955.1 Trichonephila inaurata madagascariensis
TTCCATCAAAGTTGAGCGTTATATGAAACAGCGTTAAACGAGGTTATCTCATCGTGTAAATAATGGGGTTAAGGGAAGATGGGTAGAAAATTGGTCAGGTATTTCACCATTAAATTTATTAATTATGTTTTTATAACAATAAAAACAAAAATGTATTTCTTACAAATATAGAAACATGATAACCGAATATACATATAAAAATAAATAAAATTCTAAGTCAGAATGTGTTTACATTTCCTTGTCCCTTCTGTATTTCCAATTTTCTGCCTTTTTATCAAGAAGGTAGATTGGTTTAATGACATATTGCGTTCAATTTCTTTGTCAATCCATATAGAAAGTCGTTTTTCCATTTCCTCTATTGCATTATTTCTAGAACGGGTCATTCTAGTTGCAGAGCTTGACGTAGTTGAAATTGCTAGTGACAATATTTTTCTTTATTCTTAAGAATGGTCCTTATTGTTGAAGTTGCCAAATTCAATTCAGCACCAATTTGAGATTGACGTTCACCAGTATCTGATCTTCTAATCACTTGCATTCTAGTTTCTAGTGAAATGATTTTGCTTGTTGATTTGTTTTTGTGTTTTTTATTATCAGTCATGATAAAAACTAAAAAATCATAATATTTGTCACCATAGAAATCATTCTATCATATAAATAAAAAAAAACTTACAATAACGTCAACAAATATTTGAAACGATAAAAATACGTTCTTATAACATCGCAAGAAAGAAGAAACACAGATAAACTGCTTCGGATATCGGGAAGCTTAACGTTGCGTGCAATTTTGGGGAATCCCACAATTCAAATAAAAGAGCGTTAAATCGAAACAGTGTTAAGTGGGGTCTCACTGTACAGGGTAATTAGCTACCAGACCGACAAATTGGTAGGGTGTGTAGGGGGGTACAGAGATGACTCGGAATCAGATAGGAATGCAGGGTCTCAAATGCCGTTGTGACGAGCTGTGGTGCAAAGAAGCAGAGAAAAAGAACAGAAACATCAATACATTAATGAGACAGAAAATATTTTACTGAGAGTTTGTACTCTCTCTCTCTCTCTCTCTCTACAACAGGTGTTCGAAAGTGCATGAACTTCTTATAGGTTCACATAAAGAGTTTGGTGTACGAGACGCCTGTTCCTTCAGTTGAAGGAAACGTTCGAAATGCTGTAGCAGCCGAAAGGAAAGGTGACATGCCAGGAATCTTCCAGAGCGTTAGGAATTCCATACAGCATCACTGTCAGACCTACCATACGACTTCTGGTCGTAAAATCAGACAGCTGTTGTAGTACAATCTTTCAATGAAATGTTTTTAAGTCCCATTAATGTGTTGCTATTTCTGCTATTTTTTTTCTGCTTCTTTGCTCCAAAGCTCGTAACTGCGGCATTTGCGACACTGCATTCCTATGTGATTCTGATTCCTCTATGTACCCACTGCATACCCTACCAATTTGCCTGTGAGGTAGCAAATCACCCTGTATATATATAAGATAAAGGTTTATATCGTTAAAAAGTTATAGAATTAAACTCTGATCAGAAATCTGCACACTGCGGAGGTTAAAAAATGTTGGATTTTGTCAGAGATATCGTTTGCTATTTTAAAAAAAGAAATTAAACTTATCATGAATACGTATTTGAATTTTTAGCTGACTATCTGAACTATAAATAACGAGATGTAATGGGAGGGGAGGGTTCAATAAGGGGATACTTTTCTTGAAAGTGCTACGGAACACATTGCGACCCGCATACCAAGCGTATCCACAGAGACAGTTGGGGCTAGATTTTAATTTAAAACTACGCAAATAAAATGGTAACAGGCCACGCTTAGCTTAAAAATAGTACAATGTACCTAAGACAAGGGTTAATATTAATAATAAGGGGGTCGGTAAATATTTTTCGACCCGTCGTCTGGCTTTAGAATTAGTTCGAAAACTCTCCCAGTCTTCAATTGGCTTGTTTTTTAAACTTCTTAACACCTAGAAACGAGGGGCATATACACACATCTCCGCCTTCTGAAGTTACAAGTTTAGCATCTACAAATGCAGGATAACAATTTTCGTTATGCTCTTAAACCTAAATGTTATTGTAAAAATATCGGAATAAAGAGAGTTTAGTTTTAGTTAAATGCAAATAGGAGGATTTATTTGTGTTGAACTATATGGAGAAGGGAAATTAAAGGCAGACACTATCAGTATTCTAATATTATTAGATTCTGCTCAACAGACAGAGAACCCAGTTGCGGACATCTCTGTCTGAAAGGCAGTATTACATGTTTTGAGTTTGCAAATTTGTTTTGAGAAGGATTCCCCAGAAAAATATGTCCACAGCACAACCACTTTGAACTGATTTTGGATCCATCCATATACATCTCCCACTTCAAGGTTCTTTCTAAGAAAGTGTAAGAAATAAGTTTGTGAAAGCTTATATATTAAGTAGCGAAATATTAGATCAATATTGTTTGAATTTATATTTTAAAAATATTTGTTATTGCGTTGATGACTATCGACACAATAATGACATATATGACTACCTCAGAACAAATATCTGTGCGTGAAGTTCAATCACATGACATGTAAACCATCTTGTTGTCAGAGGAAAGACATAGTACAATGCATTTCAAGCAGTGTTTGTTACTTTAACTACATGCTTTGATTGTCATGGATGACTAGTCTTCGAACTTTTGGATCCTAGCATACGTACCAGGGCGATTTTTTTAAAACCTACACTATTCCGAGCCACCTATAGGTCGATAACAATCACAATGGCACCAAATTTGGGGGTGAAGATTAATAATTATATAAAAAAAATAGGATCCCGTAAAAAATATTTAAATTCCAAAAATCACCGATAAGGATATACATGGCGCTGTGCAATGCAAAAGGTGTTATAAAAAAAAAGAAAATAATAACACATATAAAATGTGTGTGTGTGACAGTGGAATTTTTAGTTTTGTACACTACATCCACTTCCACAGCAAGGGATTCGACCCCATTCAGTATGGCCACCGTTTTCAGAGACTGAGCACAATATTTCCTAAGACGTTATGCAATATGTCACAAGGAATATTTTGCACTGTCTTTCATACGTCTACCTACAATGGTTCCCTGAGATCCATTGGTGATTACAGTTGCACAACATCTGTTATCGCCTCTTCTAACACAGGTTTACGTCATTTGCCAGGGTGAATCATCAATGACAACTGTTTAATCGTTCCTTTCAAAGCATAAAGAAATAAAACCTCGTTATGTAACTTCTGTCTAGTTTTAAGCTCACAAGGAACTGTGGATGCACCCCTGAGACCTCTTTTAAGATAATACCGCTTGACGAATAATACGCGCTTTAGTAATGTGAGTCGCCTATTCACTTGAGCCGACTCACTTCAGATGAGAATATTCTTTAGAACTGTCTACTACAGGGGTGGCGAGCCTTTATGGATCAACGAGCCATTTTTTCTTAAGAAATGTTTAATAAGGTACAGACGTGCCGTCAAATAATTTTGATTTGTGATTACTGGGAAAACTGGGGAAATAATAAAACTGAATACTAACAACTCAAAACTCTTTATTTACTACGAAAAAATACATTTTGCACAACATAGTAGCATATGTTATAATTATGCGTGTAATTCAAATTAAAGTAACATTAGTGTGACTTCTGTTGTTGTAGATTATAGATGACAAATAACTTATATTAGGATTGTAAGGTGTTACTTTTAGCAGAAGGCATGCTGAGTTGGTGTCATTTGCCAAATGATTTCTAAACGAGTCTTTAATGTTTTTCATCTCTGAAAATAATGACTCGCAGGCATAGGTAAATTAAAACATGGTTAAAGTAGCATGAGTCAGCTTCTTCAAACAGTGTGTGTGTGTGTGTGTGTGTCAGGAATCCATTTTACAAACTATGTTCTACACACAATTGTTCCAGAACTTAAAACACACACCACTTTGTCGCGTTTACTAATTATGCCATGTTTCGCGGTCCACCAAGTTTTAAATTCTCCGTTACACTTACTATCTTGCACTTATTGTTTTTTTTTACTAAACTACCCATGTTAAATAACAGTTAAAAAGTCGTAAATGTAACACAAATAAACTTTAAAATACAGCTGTGTCAACAAAAATGACTATGCTATGCGTAAACAAACTTTGCATCATTAGCAAATGTAATACTAAGGTAAGACAATAACAAATGAGTGTGCTCCAGGCCGTAACGCGCGTTTGATCGAAATACTTCTTAGTGAACTTTGTTATTTTTAACTAAAATGCAAACCATTTTGATCGTTGGAGTGCCCAAAATATTGTACCACGTGCCATCAATGGCACGCGTGCCATTGGTTCGCTATCCCTGGTCTATTGCATGTTTTATAGCCCAAATTACTGGCGCGATTGTCGCATATGAAATTATAAATTTGGATTTTACTTTTAAACCCGTCTTTTATGGTGACTTTTGGTTTGGTAAGTTACTATAGCGCCATAAGTACCCCAACTGACGAGTTTGGAACTAATTTTTTTTTCTGAATCTTGCTTTACATATCATTACTAGTCTCCGTACCAAGTTTGCCATTGCGGTTATTAGATTGATCTTCAGGTGACTTTGAATAGTTTCAGTTTAAAAAAATCATCCTAAGATTCAATTTATGGCATATAATAATCTTCACACGCTATTTTTAAGACAATTTTATTTTTAGCCATGCATATTTTGATTTATAGATTAGTACAAATTGTTAAAATGTGCACAAAAATCTTAACTCAGAAATGTATGATTGTACAGTGATAACATTTTTAGAAAATATTTACTTCAGATCTGAAAATTTAGCAATTTATCTTTTAATTCTTTGAATATCGCAAGAAAAGCGTGAACCTAAGGATAAATCAGAGCCGGAGCGAAGGAAAAAATGAGCTTCTAAATAATAGATGAACACATTACGAAGAGATGAAATGACTGCAAGGCGAAAAGAACGGATGAACAAATTGAAAGACAAGAAGAATAGATGAGCGGTTTGACGAGTTAAGAATTGGTTTCTACCTGAGGAAATGAACAATAAGAGTAGATTTATGTAGAAAATGAAAGTAGGATGTATTTCCGTTCTTTCCATATAAAAGGGTTTTTTTTATCCTCATCCCTATTCGCAAAGATTGAGTTAACTTTACAGAAGATTGGATTCAAAGTGAAAAATTTAAAATGTGACTGTACAAGCTATTAAAACTTTTTATTTTTTACTTTATTCGAACTTAAGTTAATCATTAAATCAGGTAGAAAAGGTATGTAAGCATCAAAAAATAGAAAAATAAAGGATACAAAAAGTTTGAGCTTATAGGAGACTAAGCGGTAAATATGTACATTAATATACATTTGATTATAAACACGATACGTTTTAGTAAAGACAAAAATCGATTATTGTATAATAAAAATAATATTTTCCTACTAAAAATTCTTATGTAAAAGTATTATGATATCGTGAAATATCACTTAACTCTTTCTGATTTAGTATAATTTCAAATTAAATTCTCATAAATTCATTTAAAAATTTGTATTCATTCAATATATATTTTTCAATACAAAATTCCAATTTTTCATAATTGTACTTTTATATTTAAAGTTAACTAGGTGGGGGAGGGGTTACCCTCTATCCGCCTAACGGTGGACCAGCCCCCATCGTCCAAATTATAGAACTGTTCATACTCATTGCTCAAATTATGAAGATTTGATTCGTATGTGTGTGTGTGTGTGTATTATGTAATTCTAAAATATTTATAGAGCGAAGAATAAGTTTATTTGAAAAAAAAATTAATTAGAGCTATTAATTAAAGCTGTTAAATTAAGTAAGAGTTTCATTTTTACATAGTGAACAGATTTCATGTGTTAAGAGTGCTGCATATAAATCTGTGAATCGTGTAATGGATACTCGATTTCCTGTAAAATTAATAAATAAATGGTACTTTTATTATACTTAGAAAAACTTTATTAATTTTGATAGAATTAACTTTTTTATAACTTAGGAAATCTACGGAGATATTTAACAAATTTAATCATATTTTATATACATTTGATATGCAGATATATTTTGGAAAATTGTCTTAGTACTTTTACACTATAAATCTTTCAGTCCCTTATGTAGATTTCTCATTTACATCAAGATGTATTCAGTATTTATAAAAAAAATAATCAAAAATAATAATAGTTAATTAAATTATTTATGTTATTAAGTGTCAAAAATTGTCTCATTTCTAAGAAGTTTCTATTAAAAAGTAATAGCCTCAAGAGAGGATTGTATATGACAAATTATCCGTAACATAAGCTAAATTACATAAATTCAAATGGAAAATACTGTGCTACATGTATAAACCAGACAATGTTTTAGTGTTATTGGTTTTGCCGTTCGTCTGTGTCAGACTTAATTTCACAGAATGTATAAGGCTTCCCATAACTTAGTTGTTTAATACTTTGTTTCTTTTAAGTAAGCTTTGTCTCAAAGAAGAAAGTTTCAGAATTCTATATCTCTAACTTTCTCCCGCTCTCTCTCTCTCTTACTTTGATAAAACTCAATTGATTTAGTAAACAACAGAGAAAACTTTCTAATACAATATTTAGAGATAAATATAGCAGAGATAATTGTGCCCGAAATTTATTTTATGATACATTCATTTTAAATATGTTGCAACATTCTAGAAATATAATTTTATTCAATAAGACATTTTAAGGGATTCTTTTGAATCAATTTTAATTTTTTCTATAAATTATGAACACGAATCTTTCTTTCAGTCAAAAAGATTCCAGAGATTCACTTGCTTTTAAGCCTTTTTCTCAACTTTTCATTTCTATTGCAAATTTTGGGAACCAGTTTTAGCAAAGAAAATTATTTTAGATTTTAACTCTTTCTTAAAACTAATTACATATTATACATTACAGTTTAAACGAGAATTACATCTCAATTAAACTTTCATTATTAATTATTTTTAAATCATTTATTACAAATAGTGCCGGCTGGGTGACGTAGTTGGTTTGACGCTGGCTTTGTACGCCCAAGTTTGGGGGTTCAATCCTGGCCCAAGTTGACGGATTTTCATGAAGCAAAAAATCGACAACGTTCATGCCATATGGTTATGTGGCATGTAAAAGATCCCTTGAGTGCCTGTTTGGGTTGGGTGCTCCCAGAAAAATTAAATTTCTAGTACAGTTTCGCACCGTCAGAGCTCAGGTGCCTGCCTCTGGGGAGGAAACTGGTCGTCACAATTACTTGCGACGATTGTTTTACCACTTATATGGTGCGTCTATAAAAAGAGGTACCAGCAACCGTAAAATGTATTAGGTTTGTAATGTTAAAATATCAATCCGTAGCCCCATCAGAAAATTGAAAGAAATATATTCAAATAGCCTACAATGTATTCAAAAAATAAATTAAACTAGCATTACTTTATCATACTAGTTTTTTCTGAGCTAAATCTTTGCAAACTATTTTATTAATAAAATAAATATTCTATTCAGCAGTAATATTTAACAAATTGTGTTCTAGAAACAAGAAAAAAATATATATACTTTTTAAACACATTTTCTTTTTTGATTTGCTGTAAGCATCCAGGATTCTAGAACGAAGAGAAAAAGATATATGAGAATTTTGGTGAAAATAATGGTTCCTACTTACACAAATAAATACATTAAATAAATTAATAACGAATGTTGTGTCAGATTTTTTTGTTGCTGTACTCTAAATCGAGATAAGCCAGTTAATAAATTGGTGAGCTTCGTAACTATCGACAATCAAGCAAAGGCACTAGTTTGAGTACTGATTTAATCATGTTTTTTTTTTCACTTTTGCTCTCTCTGTAGAGATTCCTCCCATCAAATAGAACAAGACATCAAAGTCATCCCGTGTAGCGATTGGAAATTAAGAAAGGAGTTTCACGTCTTCGTCTGTGGGGTGTGATGTTATGTAATGTGATGTAGTTTATGTGTGTGATGTATTTATATGATTCACACACACACACAAATGTCAATTAGTCTAATAATTTAAAAATATTAAAATATATATTTATATAATATATATGTTTGTATGGTATTTACATGCTATCGCAACGATGCCAATGTTCAAGATAACTCGCTAAGTTGGCAACCCTGATTTCCCTGAATTGACAACAATGTGCTTCATTTTATAAAATGTCGCTAATAACACCATATACTATGTGAGGCTAGGAAAACTTGTCTTGAGAGCCGTTTACTTTACTTAAAATTCTCTAAGCAAACAAAAAAAAGGGGGAGGGTTCATACTCTTTCACAATTAATGCTTTCATTTTCTCATAATCTCCTAGTTGTTATCACTAATATAAACCAAAATATTGACAACTTTCTCACCAATTAATTTCATTAAAATTTCGGATTTTAATTCTGGCGCATTTTTTATCTTAAATATGCTCTTTCTATTAAATCAAATAAATAAATAAATCCCATGTTTATTTTTTCTTATCTTCGATCTCCTACATAAAAATCTTTTTTTTTTCAATTATTTTCGCTTGCATTCCTCTTTTTTCGTTCACTCCCCGGAGTTGAGTGGAAAGGGGCTGCCTGACAGTAATATTTAATAAAGAAAATAAAACTTCACGGAAAAAATTGTACATGAAATTTTTACTTAAAAAAAAATATGCTCTTAAATAGTTTTCAATTCACAACTAAGCGAGCGTTACCAACCCGAGTGCGATAGCCGAGTAAACCCGATTGAGCATAACGCAGCCGAACCTGGAGCTTAATTTAGATTCACTTTTCAACAAAACGTGTCTAAAGAAGTTATTAAAAAAACATTCATTTTGTTTCTCTAGTACAAACATTTCTTTTGACAAAACGGAATTGCTACGGAAACTTTCGTATGGATATATAATCAGTTTAATAAAGAGACAATATGCTAGTGAGTTAAAAGATAGGTAACAAAAATATATATTTTTATGCCTCGGTTTAAAAGTAACAACATTAAAATGCACTTACAAAAAATATGTAAATAATACCGAGCAAGAATGAGAGAAGCTCCATTTTTCCTCACCAAATATTTTTAGTTCTTAAATATTGGTGAATACAGAACGCTTTAATATGTTTCTCATTAAATAACACTATTTATACTCGGCACCAATCTTCCATACATAATAATAAACATCATAATTTTCTAACTTATATTTGAGTCACGCACTGAGAATATAAAAGCAACACGCTCTTTTTTCATACTCGTGCAACAATGTCAAAAAAAAAAGTTCAAAAAAGTAAAAAGGAAAAAAAAAGAACGAAAAAAAAAAGAAGAAAGAAACCCTTTCTGAAATATTTTATCTCGTCAACTTTTTGTCAGTCATCACCACTCGTCCGAAATTTTCTAAAGGATTCCCCCTCAATAATTCTAGATCTCGAGAGAGAAAACAAGTGTGGAAATTTTGGATCTCATTCAAAATCGTAACAAATGCCGCCAAGTTACTTTGGCGACCATCGATTGGCCGCTTTTTTGAAAAAGTTGGCGGGGTGCTTTTTATGACTCCCGTTTTTAGTATCCGTATGGAGGAAAGTCCCGCTTAGTTTGGGAGAAGTTTTCGGAAGGAGTGTTAAGAGGGACTTTTCCGGGATTCGGGATCAGGAGAGAGTGAGAAAATGAATGTGGCCGGGGGTACAACGGTTTGCAAATCCTCCAGGAAAATATCAAACAATAGAAGCAAATCTCCAACTTTTCAAGAGAGGATAGCGGTAAGTTTTTATATATATTTTTTTTTTATTTATAATAATTTTTTTTAAATTTTTGATCTCGTAGGAATAAAATGTTTAATCTCAAAAATAGATTTTGTAGAATTTATTTGAACATGAATGTCAACCCCCTTCCAAAGAATATATTGCGAATAAATGGATTTAAAATAAAAATTAATTCGTGATTAAAGGTATGATGCCAAATGAGATTTTGAAAATGTTGATTGTATTGCTAAATAGAACCACTAAATAATTCGGAAATTAATCCTCAAAAAATGTTTCAGAAAAAATCGTTGTTTCTGTGAATGTATGTATAATGAAATGAGATAAAACTTCCTAGCTTGAGTAGTATTGGCAGTATGAATAAAAACTTATCTGAATACATATTACATCATATATATTATTATGAAAATTACATATATTACATGTTGGCATAAAATACATTTTAAAAATTTAGAATGGCTTTCAACCTTCATATGATTTTTTAATAAGAACTATTTACAGCAGGAAATATTTATTTTTGAGTCTACAATTATAAACTTTTATTTTGCTTTTCGCAATTCTTCTTTTGAAAAAATAATTACAAGTTTTATCATAACTTGTGTATTTTGGTTCCATATTATATATATTGTCTGGTAGTTATGTATTTCTTCCTTTTTGCAATGAAACAAAAGGCTTGAAATAATTGAAATAACAGAACTGCCTATTACAAGATTGTTATATGTTTAATTTTTTCACATAAAATTGCACCGCTTTCATTTAAGAAGAATAAGATTTTAATATTTTCTTACATACAATCTTGATTTCTAAAAGGAGAATAGAGAGAAATTAATTACATTTGCAAGATAAATTATATAAGAATGCAGCGATGGCATTTATTTTAATATTTTTAAGTAAGTCATTTATTTTAGTAATGTTGAAATAGAGTAAAAAATTTTTATAATAAATTTCAATAGTTTATTTTTTCAATACAATGCATAAAAAGACTCGTTATTTGATTAATTATTTTATTAATGTCACAGTAGAATTTCCATAACGGAATTTTGAGGACGTATTTCACGTAGTCGAATTAAAACAACAATTTGAGGTGTGATGTATTTTTCTAATTCCACACGATCCCACTTGTTTTTTTTACGAAGTTCAGGTACGCGTACTAGCAACTTCTATTATTTTTTTACGGCGATTTTTGGTAAAAACACGAGCGAATGCATTGGCTTTTAGATAATAGTCACGAAATGCGGCCATTTATTTTCTAGTGCTTGGGTTCGAGTTCTGAAAAGCTGTCGTGTAGAAGTACGTGTTAAATATGTCTAGACTCAAAGTTTCCATATTGACTTTTTATGGAAATTTAGAGAGGAAGATGCCATTTCAGGTGTCGTCCTCGTCATTTGACAGAGATTCGTCACCAATAGCACCCGTATATCTTTAATGTGAGATGTTAAAGAAACCCAAATCCATCAAAAAATTTTATATTAATAAGTATTCCCGTTATTCTTTTAACACAGAAGATAATTAACGTTTTCAGTAACAACAATCACATTTTCATAAAAAGTTATTTGTTTCTTTATTCAGATGTTTGTTCTTGTTTAAAATCTACACTTGAAAACTACTTTATAATGTAATTGATAATATAGTTCTAATTTATTGGACAATTTGATTTTTTATTAGCGTCGCCTTCTAAAGTAAAATGAGAGCTAATGGCGGAATTCCCTAGGGAACCGAGCTCACCCGAAAGAGGTTTAGAGCTACAAAACGATCCCCGGGGAAATTACCGCCCCCACGTCGACGTACCTCATAATTCTGAGCCTCAGTCAAGTGACGAAAACAAAACCTGAGCTGGCACAACATTTTTCTAACTTCCACACCACTCCAACGTGAGGACTTCCAGCCTTGACAGATTTAACGTGCATAAGACCTTCTACATGCCGGGTCTTCAGGGAAATTAGAACTCGGACCCATGCCTTAACATCGCCAGCAACAAGGTCCCGCGCATGACTACTCAGCTACCTCGACTTATATGCTTATAACTTATGCAATGCCTAAGATTTTGAACATCCCTTCCTGGTTCCTAACGTATGGGTGAGGGATTCAATTGTCCCTCAAGAATCCTAAAATTGCCTCTGCTACTTGTACAGACTTTTTTTAATACTTTTTTCCCCTTAAGAAAGCAGTAAACATCTAATTGAAAATATCACAAAATGCTAATTTTAAAAAAAATAAATAGTTTACTTAAATGTATTAATTAAAACTTTTAATGAGAAAGATGGTACTGCATCTCTTTTGCAAGTGCCGTTATATCAAGTGTAATATTTGAAACCAGCAGCAGCAATTTTGGTTCTACGCTGTATTTATTTATAAGGTGAAGAAGAGTTGAAAATGTTTTTTACTTAAAAAAAAGTAGTACGGAAAGACATCAAAGCTTTCATGTACAATTCGGCTATGTAGTTGTAAACAATAAAAATTTTAAAAAAACTGAATTAATATTCTTAATCGAAGTGCATGTTGTAGTAGAAATTTCCATTGGAGAATTAGTGGTGTAGACTAAGATGGAACACACATCGCTCAGTTTTTTCACAGGGCCTTTCAGATTCTATCAGAGAGGGAAACCTTAACATTAAATGAGGTCTTCGCGGAATCCCTAGAAAGATTCTGACGACCCCTGGGGGTCCGCGGACCACAGTTTAAGAACCACTGTATTAAACCATTTGATTCTTTGTATTACAGTTTTTCAGTTGCTTGAAAATTGATTCTATCAACTAATTTGTTGTTTGCTTTATTATATTAATGCAGTTCTTTGTACATCGAAAACTTAACAACATCATGTCAATTTCTTTAATTGCAATAAGATTTTGAACCGTTTGATTAATTGTAATACAGTTGTCCAGTTGATTGATTATACCAACTAATGTGTTGATTGTTCGATCGTATCAACTTGATCTTTTAGATATAAAAAAATAAACATTTAATTTAAGCGTTCATAAACCAATTTTCCCTCTTCTACGGACCACTCTATTTAATGTATAGATTACCTGCTACCTACGTATTACCGTGGGTAGCCTAGTGGTTAGAACATTGGACTCCAGACCAAAGGGGCTGGGTTCGATGCCCAATGCCACCAAATACCCTCCGAGTACACACGGAGTACATGCTCGCTAAATCAGTGGGTCTGAAAGTCTTGTGGATAATCGCAGCAGAAAATACGGGTGCAGAGGGCTGGAGAATATATTTCCCTCCCCTCCAGTTCCATGCCTAAATTGTGGAGATAGAGATAAAAATGGTTTCGCCATCTATCGTGTAGAAGTCCAACATGCTTCAGGCTCTGGCAACTTTCATTCCTTCCCTTCAGGAAGGAAGCGACAACAACACCTAATCTGCAAATTGCCTGATTTTTATACTAAACAGTAGCATATAAATAATATCAAGATAACAGTTTCATCACTCAGACTCTTAGTGGAAAGTAAAATGAAACTTTTGTTTCCTAATTTTGTTAAATAAGAAAGGTCTTTGATTACTTGTCAGAAATAAATAAGTATACATTAAATTATTATTGAATGCACAGAAAACAAAACATAAATTATATTACTGTATTTTTTCTGTATAATTATCTAAATGCAAATGAGAATTTAGAGTGATAAATCACAATATATGTAAAAAAAGGTTTGATTTTAATTAAATGAAGCTAAGGTTTGATATAATTTTAAAATTTTTCTTTAAGTTTGAATGGCAGTAATTAACCGTTTCTTGATAGTTATTTAAAAACTATTTCGAATTTATGAAAACATAAACATCAGATCTTAACAAAATATCCTACAAACATTCGATTTAATGAAGTTTTGATAGGAAGCATTGTGAAAACTGAAAAAAAAAATTCTTGAAGTGCGTTTGACAACAGCGTTTATCCAAGTGAATATTTTGGCTTACTTAAAAATATGATTATGCAGTATTGATATTTATCAAGTTAAATGAATACTTAAATGATAAATAATTACAATTATAATTACTTATCTAATATAAAATGTTACTTATGATTAGTTTCAAAATCATATCTTAGTTATATATTCATTTTCATCATATAATAATACATGCACTTTTTTGTGGGGATACTTTCCCGAGGTTATTTTTTATATTAATACAGTCAAACCTCCATTTCACGAACTGCTTTTTTTTTTTTTTTTTTTTGTGAATCTCTCTATTTACAAAACTTTTTAATGGAACCAAAAACATTTTACCATTTTTTTCTTAAAATAACTTCCAAATAATGAAGCAAACTTTCTATTTAACGAACTTTTTCCTTTGTGAATAGATTTTTCCCCCTCCCTATTTTAAAAATATTTCTGAACATATAAAATTATTTTCTCTAAAAACATATTTTATTGTTATCAATGACCTTGAACTGATTTTACCAAATGCCTAACTCACCGAGAGTAATTAAATTGGTGAAATTTTCCAAGCAAAAGTTCCAAACAAAATTAACAGATTTTTATCATTAATAAAATTTTAGGAACGCATATGGTAATGTGTGCTTAAAATTACTGGTTATAAAATAATGTACCGTAAAATTTGGCGTATAACTCGCACCCACAAATTTCAATCTTATCTTTTGTGTTAAAAGTGCGCGTTATACGCCAGTTATAACAATAGGAGCTTTAAATTTTTAAAAAAAAGAGATGAGAATAAGAAAAATTAGGCTTCTTCTTATATCGAAATGCAGCTTATTTAAAATAAATGACATACCTTATGAACATAAGGATTCTTACTTCTAGAACAAGGGTGAGAATTAAGGCTGTCTTCGATTAATGTTATAGAATAGGACCCTAATTAGGAACATTTTTTCAGATATAAAAGAAATGAAAAATTAATATGATATTTTGGCTTCACTATCCTTTAGAGAGCAGCATTTTTTACCATACTTCCCATTTTTAACCGAGTTGATTCATTTTTTTTTCTGGTATAAAATGTGTTTCGCGTTTTTCCTCCTAAATCGTAATGTTAAACGGGCTATTTTCTCACGTATTAAGACGAAAAAGGAAGTATTCATGGAATATTTTGAAATTTTTAAAAACACTATATTGTTAACAGAGGTACGAGTTATAATATTGCAAATTTCCATGGAAATTGAGGCATTTTTCTGTCTGAAACTGTGCTTCGCGTTTAGTTCAAGCTCTCGTACTTTTACCGAAGACAGCCTTAAGTCGATCGCGATTGACCGGTGGACTGTCAAGACATTGTGGGGTGATCACTTTTACTAAGACTTAAGATATGCATACTAAAAGAAACTTATTTGTGAAACATCGATGCTAGCTAAACTGGAAATTGGGTGGACCGCAACACCATGAGAAATTTAGAAGTAGCCCGTACCCTGGAAAAGTGTGTATGTGTGTGTGTGTGTGTGTGTGCCCACCCCTGTTCTAGAAGTATAATATTTTTTCAAAAACCTGAGACTATATTTCGAATAAACGACTTAAAATCATGAGAGTATTGCTGTCGTACATTTAAGGCTTCTTCGGATAAAAGGGGGTGCGCGTTATACAGCGAATATACCTAAAAATCAAAAAATACAGCTCCAAAGTATAGGTGCACGCTATACGCCTGATTTTACGGTATGTTTAAAATAACTTGCAGGCATAAAATTGAAAATGTCATTAAAATTCAAAAATCTTCCTACAATTTTTTTTTAAGTTGAAAATCCAGTATATTTCTGAACAATGTTTTTTTTTTCTTCCTATTTTTCTTGAAGATTTCTTTTTCATGTGTAAGTTATATAAAATAAAAAGATATTAATTTACAAAAAATGGGGATTACTTTTTATTAATACATAGTAATTTGTTTTATGTGGTTTATAAAATACAAGAATACATTTTTATAGCTGTAGAATTATAATTTTGCGTATGTGTATGTGTTTAAATGTTTTAATCAACACAAATTTTAAATCCGCATAAACGGCTAAATTGTAAAAAGACTATTCTAATAATTTTATAAATAATATACACACGTATTATATATAACATAAAATGTGTCAGCGGTCTGTTCTGTAACTGAAAAGAACTTCAGGCTACCTAATTTCTGGCTCTCTAAATCCAATAGGAGTAAGGAGAACGATATTTTCTTTAAAATCATTTTCTTTAAAATCTTCATAATCTTTAAAATCAATCGAAGAGTTTGTGTAAATATTACTGTGAAAACTCTACATGAGAATTTTTCTAAGCGTTATTTAATTAATCAAACTGATTTTTTTATTAATGCCGAACTTCGAATTATTGGTAATGGAACTTACCAATTTTGAATCGCGGTTAAGTAATGAAGACGACACCTCAAGATATACGACTACGTTCGGAACCGTGATTTTGCAAAAGCGCGTAAATAGATAATATTTTTGATGTTTAGTGTCACTTAGATTAGAATACATGTAGACAATTGTTTTAAGAACATTATGACAAAAAAAATTATTTAAATACAATATTTTGGCAAAAAATTAACTTAGAATAACCTTTTTTCTAAATGTTCTCCTTTTGTAAACAATGCTTCTTTTGTACTAATATTTTGCCTGTATTTAGCTCAGACCTCTCTACAGAGGCTCAACTAGAATTTTTGAAATGCATAACTCGGAAGTCGGTTTATCCATGTTTTACGAAAACAGAAGGGATAAATTTTAAGAAAATACGCCGATAATTATTTCAAATGAATCTAACTCTGAACATAATGTGAATGTTTCAAAAATCATAGTTGAGCCTCTGTACAGAGGTCTGAAATATATACAGGCAAAATATTAATACAATAGAAGCATTTTTTACGAAAGGAGAACATTTGGAAAAAAGGTTATTCTAAGTTAATTTTTTGCCAAAATATTGTATTTAAATAATTTGTTTTTGTCATAATGTGTCCTTAAAACAATTGTATACATGTATTCTAATCTAAGTGACACTAAATATTATGAAAATTATCCATTTATGCTCTTTTTTAAAATCATGGTTCCGAACGTAGTCGGATACCTTTACGCGCTTCATACCTTCTGTACAGGATAGCTCTTCATTGGTGGAAGAACTCAAATTCGCGAGTCCGGCCATAATCTCGTGGCCTTGACCACTCGGCTACTTCTGCCTTATTTAGACTTATAAAGGATACACTTAGAAATGCAGTGGCATAATGGAGAATATTAAGGCCCCCTGAAAAGTCAGGTTTTGGGCCCCCTAGATTCCTAGGCCCTCCCGCGGTGCGAGGTTTGTTGGGGTGTACGTCTCGCCATTGCAGAAATTCTTCCCTTTGTTTTCTATAACAGAATTTTTTATTAAAATTATTTAAAATAAATAAATCGAAATGCTTTGATTATAGTAATTGAAGTACACTTTCTTTCGTATATACACCCAGCTCTTTTTTTTTACACAATAGATACGTTCCTCAGAAAATCGCGTAAAAAAATGTACGAGACATGTGGTAAATTTGGGGATATGTTCCACAACTTTAAGAAATCGTGTAAGATGAAAAAACTCTAAATATTTTCCCCAAAAAAACGTGCAAAAAAAAGTAATAATAAAATCCATGTTACATATTTATAAAACAAAAATAATTTATTTTTTTATGTTAAAGTGACTGCCTACCTTGAAAATGACGTTTTTCGTCTACATAAAGCAATTTTTTTTTATTTCAAAATCTTATAGTTTGAACATTTTTCTTTCCAAAAAAGTTTTTATTTTTCCTTTACGCGAAATAGAAATAAAGTTATAGTGATTTTTAAAAACATCACTCTAGGCAAAATGGCGGTAAGCTAAAACTTTAAATGCGTTTTTCTCGAAATTATGTTTTCGAAAGATACTCTTTACCAGATACATGATATCTCAAGAACCAAACCAGATAACGTTTTGAAATTTTGTGGGAACGTTTATATACTATTTTTCATAAAATGGATATTAAGTTTTGTTGTAGGTTAAATATTTTTTCATTTAGGGTAGAGTTTTTATAAAGAAAAACTTTAAAAATATCAAAATTTTCATACTATTATGTATAATTGTCCGTAATTGTTTTGTATTTTAAAATTTCTTTTAGATTTTGGTTCATTTTGAATAGCACCGTAATATGTATGTTGTGTATAAATAAAATTATGATAATTGTATTAGAAATTTTTATACAGTGTTACGCGTTTTAGTAAAAATTTGGTAAAATATCTTTCAAAACAACCAATTTTTCTATAAGTACAATACCTATTTAAAAATTTTTTTTATATATTTATATACTTTTTTATTTTTCTTCCTAAAAACACTTAATTTGTCTCAAAAATTTGCTTTTATAAAAAAAACGGGTCCAAAGGTAGGCAGTCACCTTAATAATATTAATTTTTTTTTAGTGTACAGTGAAAATCCAATCGATAAATACATACAAAGCATAAAAATTCAAATAGAAAGCAGAAGAAAACTACTAGCAACAATTCCTTGCTACTTGATAATAAGCGTGCTGAAGGTGGTATTAGGTGGTAAAAACTGCTTTCGAATATTTGGATCATTGCCCCGCTAATCATCAGGCACTCGGAACTTGGCCCCGCTGAAACCCCGATTCCTACAATATTACCTTTTTTAAAGTAAAAAAAATATGATCAGCACAAACTATACTGGAAATTTCATCATTAATTTAACAAAAAGAACGAAAACTTTAATTTAAACATCAATTTTTATAGAAATTTTTATCGAAATTATTTATTGCATCCTACGAACTAAACACAAAAGTAGAACAACAAAGAAAAACAACAAAATAAAGAAAAAATTATTACAAAATTCGAGTATTCCCCGTAACTCCAGAATACTAACAAGTAAGCAAGCCATGATGTAGACTAAGTCACTTACACTTGTGTGAGAATAAGCCAATCGTCTTCTAATTACACTGCCAAATTAGAATGTGAAAAATCAAACATTTTCTTGGAATTCGTGCTAGAACAAAAACTTCGCGTGAAAAGTATATTGGTAAACCGTGTTATTTCAAAATCATGCGTAAAAAAAGACCATGCAAAAAAAAAAAAAGTTGGGTATATATGTAATCTTATATCAGTACATGCATTGCATACAGATTTTATAACAAGTAATATAAAAGAAAAAATGTGAGGGTCAATTCTTACTTAAGTCAACAAAGAAAAATTTTATATTTTAGTTACTTTTTATTAAATAATTACAATTAATATAAATATGTATATACGTATGACACAGAATCACACTATTAAGTGGCAAAATAGAAAGCCTTTCCTCGTAATTTTCCCTTTTCCTTTCTATATAGGGTTTTGGACTCTCTATTTTATTTATGTTTATTACTATTTATTCAGTAATTAAATTTGATTATTTCAATAAAACAGTACGGTAAAATAGAAATCCCATTCTCAGAAATTAGGACCTCCCAGGGGGGATTCGAACCTACAACCTTTGGATTAGAAGTCCAAAGCGCTACTCAGTGTGCTACAAGGACTTTTATATATGGTGTTGGACTATTATTTTTCTTTCTATTTATTTATTAACGAATTAATGTTTGAAAAAACTGTATTAACATCAAGTGTCATGCACTACAAGTTTTAAAAAAATGTATTTGAACTTGAGTGGATGAATAAAAAGTATTTTATTAATGATAGAAAATTTGAACAAGAAATATATATATATATATAGGGAGAGAGAGAAATAAAAAATTGTAGGAATTGTGAAAAACAAACATTTTCTTGGAATTCGTGCTAGAACAAAAAATTCGCGTGAAAAGTATATTGTTAAATCGTGTTATTTAAAAATCGCGTAGAAAAAGATGATGTAAAAAAAGTAGGATATATATGCAATCTTATCTCTATCCATGCATATAGATTTTATAAAGACCAATTGAAGTTAAGAGTGAATTAAATCATCTTAATTCAATCCCCCTCCCAAGCGGAGTTTTCCATATTTCAATAAAAGTTTTCCTGGAGAATGTCCAAAAAGAAACCATCGAGTTCTACTGATAAATGCTTTAATTTTGTTCTGAGTTCGTCTAGGCAGTAAAGAATACTATCGACTACAGAGCTCATAATTCTGAATTGATGGGAGTTAACTATATTTCAATTGGAAATTAAGTCAAGAATTGTCCATACCACACGAATTGAATACTTTTTATTGCACAGAATTAATATACAGAAATCGAGTTTTACATATTCGTTGTTTTTGGTAGATTTGTACGAGTAAATTTAAGTTATGGAGATTCTTCTTGAATGGCTCTTTTCTGCAGACAAATACTTCTTAAATGCAAATGTATACTACGCGTAGATATTCATTAGGGGGAATCAAAAAACTTTTTTTCCAGAATTTCAAAGCCTGCTTAAATGGAGAAAAGATGTTCTCTAGCATAATTCTTAGTAAGTACTATTTCTACACTTCCAAAAAATACAGTACATTAGTTATTATTATTTTTATACTTAAAAAATGCGATACCTGTCTATTCAATTTAAATTATAACATTATAATTAACTCCTAACCACAAACAAATTATGTAAATTTGTCCAAATGATGTAGTGTGAAATATATAATTTTATCTACTTTAAAAATACCAGAAGTGATAAAAGTATTTATTTTGATATAAAGATGAATTTGTTACTACCAAATGTGCATAGTAAAATCATAAAGAAACGTGCATAGAAATAAATGATCTATTTTTATTGTATTTATGGTTCACTATTATGGCGATAAGGGCTTTTAAATGAAAAAAATCAATAGTAGCTATTCAAATAAAGAGAGAGACTTAACACAACCTCTTCCTTCGAAATCTCGTTTTATTCTGAAATAAAAAAAATAGTGATTACACTAATCAAAGCAATAAGTTAGAAGCCAGAGCCTGGAGAAGACAAAACTAAAAGGGAAAGTTTTTCTTCACACATAAAAGATCAATATATGCTGTCACGAGCGTTTTTGCAGATGGCAGAATTTTTTCCTACTTACTTGACAATTATCGTTATATTTTTGACAATTCACACAATATCTTTATAAGTTGTAGCCTGTGTGTTGTTCTGATGAATAAGCTATATTAGTCTAATGTTTCATTAAAATCCACACATACATACATACACACATACATACATACAAACTTTCGCGTTTATAATATTAGTAAGGATTGCGTACGTGCATTTCAGGTATCTTCGTAAAAAGGAGGGTGCGCGTTATATACGGCGAATATACCTTAAAACTAAAAACTGCAGTTTGAAAGTACAGGTGAGCGTTATACGTTAGTTCCGCTGGATTTTACAGTATTTTAAAAATATCATGGCACCATCTGTTGAAGCTGATCTTAACTACGTCAAAAATTTATTACAGCATCACGAGAAACTTTTTATTTTTATAGAGAGAGAAAAAAACTTAGTGCCAATTAGAGAATAAAAGGAGCTTTAATAAAAGCCAAAAAATTACAACAGCAATTTTTACGAAATAAATATTTTCAAAAGAAAAACAAGATCTGACTATGACTCAAAATAATGAGTCCAACTTCAAACACCGCCAACTCCTGTTGTTCAACTCTGTCCAGTATTATATTCAACAAATCAGATTTTCCTTTTAATTTTATTATTGTGGTACTTTATTTTTGTATTGCATCTTCTGAGCTTGGAGATATTTTTTAAGCAGAACTCAATAAAAGATTCCCGTTTTACTTTAGCAAGTTGTCTTTTAAATTAATGATATTACTCACATTCAATTCTATCTCAAACTCTCAGATCATTAATTTTTGATTCTCTACAATTAAATATGTATGAGTCCATGATTCCTATTATAAATCTTTTACTTTTAGAAAATCAATCCATTAAGTGGGGGGAGATCTTATCTCGTTACATTAATTAAAAGTGTTCGAATTGCGATTTTAATTAAATCAATTTTGCTAAAAAACCAGTAAAATTTCTTTATTTGAGGTAAAAAAAAAGAATACTTTTATATCATTCAGAAAAAAAAAGTACATAATGAAACCCTGGATATTTTTTTAAGGAAGGTACTAAATTTCCTTAAAAGTAATTGAACAGTAAAAAGAAATTATGAGAAAATCAGAAAGAAAAATGTCGTTGAAAAAAGTTTTATACGATATTAAATTGTGTTTTTTAAAGCATAAAAAAAACTACTACTTCAACTTTAAAGGATTTTAAATCAGAATTTAGACATTACTTTTTATTTAATTATTTCCATACATAAAATGCTAGAATGAATGTTTTAAAGAGGAGTTTTAAATGCATTCTGCTATTTCTTAATTCTTCATAAATTTTTCTCACTAACCTAAAGACCTTCAACAAAAAATTAATTTTTAATACTTACAAGAAAAAAGAGTTGGGAAATGAAAGTTATAAATTATTGAGGGATAATTAAACATAATTTGTTGCTTTGGTAACAAGATAAAAAATGCTTAATTTCTAATTCACAAATTTAAGATTGTGTATTAAATAATTCTAATTTCACAAAAATATCGTGTCTACTGAGAAACAGGAAATGACTTATTGATTTGTTTTAATTATTGTCTTATTGAATATACAAGGTGTGATACAAAAAAAAAAGAAAAACGAGACTAAATGTGTAGCTTGAAAAAAAGAGTGGAGTTGACAACAACTGTTTTGGTGAAGTCATCCCACACACCTCCGCTATCCATGTGGCTAGTTTCTTCCTAATCGACCCCACCAGTTGGCAGTACTGCGTCATTGAATGAACTCGTGCAGTCGGATTTTGCCGGGAAAATGCCAAATTAACATCAAGTTTCTTGTGAAACTAAGAACTCAGCCACAAAACATTTCAAATACTAACCGAGGCTTATGGAGATGAAACTTTGTCTAGTGCACATGTGTTTGAATGGCATAAATGGTTTTCAGGGGGAAGGGTCAGTGTGAAAGATGATGAATCTCCTGGGCGCCCAAGGTCAGCGATTACAGAGCAAAACATATCCAAAATTCGTGATGTGAGTGGGTTCCCACACTCACATCAGTTCTCAGATTGTCAACCAACACCAGTAGATTGAAGTGCTAAAAAGACTTCGTGGAAAAATTAAGAAAAAAAAATCCAGAATCGGGGAGAGATGGTTGGTTGTTGCCCGAAGGCATCCGTTCACGTGACCCTATCTGTCAAACAGTTTCTGACCAGCAAAAACATTAATATGATAGGGCATTCTCCTTATTCACCTGATTTGGACCCATGATGCTTTTTTTTATTTCCTACAGTTTAATTTTCCTGAAAAGGATCCCATTTTAAAAGGTTCAGGCAAAAACGGACAATCTCCTAAAGGGACTTCCAAAAACCTCGTTCCAGAACTGTTACCAGCAATGTGAATGCTGAAGGGAACTACTTTGGATACTGAGACGAAGAACTGATTCTGTAAGCACAATAATTTATTGAACCGGTCTCGTTTTTTTGTGTGTGTGTCATACCTCGTACACAAACAGTAACACAAACGGACTTCGTTGGTAACAATGAGTGAGTATTTATTAACGTCACTCTATAAATCAATACTAGGACAATTGGTGACAGTCCTTGTAATTTTAATCCATGTTCAAGTGACGAAAAGGACACCTGAACTATCACCGACCTCTCTTCGAACATCCCCACGGCTCTCCAAAGGGAGGACTTTAAGCCTTTAAGGTGTGTGTCAGCCCCTCTTTACGGTGGATTTTCAACGGCACTTGGGCTCGAACTCATGACACGCCACCCATGAATCCATAACCATAACCATTTGGCTCCAATAGCCACTAGAATAACTCTTGAAGGTTAATCTTAAGGAGTTATGGAGCTTATTTTTCTGAACAAATATTCTGAGTGTGTAATTTTTATGGAGGGAGGGATTGGAATCCAGTGCAACCAACAAAATTTCACCAGTAATGTATAAATATCTTCCTTACCGCAAAATATCTTGCTCATGTCTTGATACATACAACATATTGCTCCATTTTATTTGTTGATTTTATTTTCTTGTCGAATTCACATTATATTACAGCTACGCCAGCGTTTTTAAAACTGTGGGGTGTTCCCTTTAGGGGTAGGGTAACCAAGCGCGGGGGGCGCGAGCACATCGAAAAGTCGAAAATAAGAAATTCGAAATAATCACTCATTTACTGAAAGGAAGCAAAACAAATTATATTCTGACATAATAAAAAATAAAATATGCATTCACATGGATATAATATACTTATAAATGTATTAGTACTGCACAAGTATTTGATAATTAATTCAGCAGTACTAAATTAAAAACAAATTTAGTAATTACTAGTGACTCCGATGAGCTTGTCATATACAAAATTTATTACTTATCTTGATAATTAGTACGGTTTATAGTTAAAAAGAAGTCGCGTATTTTGTATCTTTAGAGTCAAAGTACATTATTATTATATTTAATACATTGTTATTGTATGAGGGGGGGGGGTGATGAAAATTATGACTGAAAATTGGATAGCAAATATTGAAAGTTTCAGAAGCACTAAGCCACATATCAAACTTCGGGACAGATATTGAAATTTCTGGCATCCCTTCATAGCTTCAACGCGTATGAGAACTTCATGAATAACAAATGTGTTTTTACTGTGCTGAATCCTAATGTATAGTTCAGTGTTCCTCAGAGAAGACTAGTGTTAAACTTTTCACTACTAGTCTCATTACTCTTATTTATGATATAGCAGCACGAAATAGAGAAGTGTACCAACTCTAAGAAAATCGTTGAAATTATAATTACAAAAATTTTATACTTTTTTAATGTTTTTAAAAGATAAAGACTCTGTTCGATTTTCTGACGGAAATCTGTCTTTTATTTTCAACTGATTTAATCACTTTCAAAAATCAAATCACACTTCAGAGATACATTCTGCATATTCACTCTATTTCTGTATTTATATTTGTGTGGATTGGAAACATTTGACATTAATCTTTCAGTGATATAAAAACTTTGTCAAATATTTTATTTATATGAAAATTATAAATTTTGAATAATAATTAGAAATAAACTCTTCATTAATGAAAAAAAGTAATCACCAGATTGAGAGACTTATTTCTCAAAATTTTTAAACAGAGAAATAAACACCTAACGATGCAACTTCACTGATCTTATTTATATTATAGTAAAATGCCTATATTTTTAAAAGTTATATAATTCTTTCAAAGTCATAAGAAATTATGTTTCATTGATTGTAACAATATGATTTTTTTATTATACCAATATGATTTTCGATACATTTTTTTTCAAAAATCGAGGATTTAAAATTGAATTTGTAAGAAAATTGCATCAAAAATTAGATAAGACCCATGAATGCTTAAAGAACAAATTTTAATTTATTGGGGCTTTGTTTCACGGTGTAAAGATACCATCCAATGTTTTTAATTTTTAATCTGAATTCTCAATTTCCTCCAGAGATGAAAGACCAAGCCAAAATTATTAATACATAAAAAACCCTCTGGCAAAAAATTCCTCGAATTTACATATGAGCACGAAATTCATGACATTTACTGACCTGCTTTTTCATATTTTTCTCTGTTGACAAACTTCTAACCGAATATCAAAGTATTTGCTATTCAAGAGGCAGCTTTCGAGTACCCTCATTTGTTTTAGTAATAAAGTCACCAAAACGTTCCGTGCCAAGTTTCGCAGAAAACAAATTATGAACAGCTGATAAGAATAATCTAGGGAAAATACGAGCATTCATATGCAAAACACTGTTTTGTGTTCTATTTTGTTTCAAAATAATTTTACGGAGGTATGAGCAACGGTAATCTGGGTATTAAAAAAATATGCATGTAATGTGTTGCTTAAAAGCTCTCGTCATATTTAGTCATTTCATATATGCCTTTAAAGCAATAATAAATATTTACCTTTTTTGAGATGTCAGATACACGTGTGAAAATGAATATAACAATGATATAAATTGTTTATTTTAACGACGTATGCGTGGGTAAGCACCACGTTGAACTTGTCCGAATTTTCTGCTAATTTAATTTAATGCAAACATTTTACAACAAAATCTAAGACAAAAAATTAAAAGAATGCAAAAAAATAAAATAAATAAATAGGGACATTTTGGGGCAATTTAATGATTTTTGGAGGTTATCTTACCTAATCATGAAAAAAAAGCACAATTGAGAAGAAATTACAACAGGCTGTGGACTACTTATTTTGATTTGACTCGGTTGGAATGCATATATTAAACATGTTTAAGCATACTTTTATGTGTTTTGGCTTAAGCCTGATATTTTAAATATTTTATTGCGTTTCTATATTTTAAACACGTTGGTTTTAGATTTTATCTCTTGTAGATTCCTATAATTTTTAATATATTTTAATTGTATTTGAAAAGAATCCATATAATGTAGCTTGGCAATTAGAATATAGAAATTGTAGTTTCCCAAATTTTTAAGACATTGACATAAATTTAGTCTATTTTCTGTAATATCTTTGACTTTTAAATACATATAAATTAATACAGTTAATCTCAAGGTATCAAATACAAAATATCCAATTGGTATTAATTTTTTTTCTTTAATTTACAAACTTTCAATTAAAAATCCATTTTAAACAAAAGCTTATGCGACAGTACAGAAAAGCATTTTTACATATTTTATCATGTAAAAGCGTACTCCTATTAATACTTCCATGTAAAAACATACTTTATAATTAAAAATGAAACTTATAATCGGCATTATCATTAGGTTATATATATATATATTAAATTGCCGTAAATTTAATAAAGGTAAACAAAAAAAAATAATAATAGAACAAAACAGAATAGGTTAAAATAAAATGGTATAGTTGCATTGTTAAAATACATAAAACAAATTTTTATTATAAGAGGAAACTTGAAAATCATAAGAAATTAACTAATATCCATTGGAAAGGAAAGATTAAGGATCATTTCAGTAAAAGGCTAAATGACACAAATATACAAAAATAGGTAGATTGATTGATTGTGATTGCTATATTTTAACAAGTAATATAAAAAAAAAATTTAAGTCGATTCCTACTTTGAATGGATGAATAGAAAGTATTTTAATAATGATTGAAAATTTGAACGATATATATAGGATATATATATGTAATAATTCCTTCTAGAATCCTTTTAATTAGTTCTTTTTAATAATATATAAACAACTTTAATTCTTTGGTTCAAATCTAACCACATAATATTAATCGGAATCAACTTGTATCAGAAATCCTTTGCCCGACCAATTTAATCAATCAGAGCTCTTATTACAAAGGACTTATTACTTGCTATTGCTATATCCTTGTGTCTGTTTTCGTATTCTTATCAAATATCTGTGAAATACAACTGTGAATTGTCCACCTACGTTATGTGCGTGTAAATAAACAAGTTGAAATTTAATTCTAAAGTTTTTTTTTCCTGAAATCAGATATACCCACAATCCAAATAAACCAAACCGTCCTACGATACTACGTATATATTGAAAAAAGAGCATGAGTTGTCTGCATTGTTGTAACAATGCACACCTGGTTTGGCTAGTTTGGATGAAAAATCGGTTTTTGACGCCAACTTTTGTCATTGTTTTAACAGTTACATTGTTAGAACAATGGAGACGAATCTAAGTTGACTTCAAAAACCGTTAATTAATTTAATTTAATTTAATTAATGCATTAAATATTTGAAAAAACTGTATTAACATCCACTACAAGTTTAAAAAAATTGATTGGATGAATAGAAAGTATTTATTAACGATTGAAAATTTGAACAAAATAAATATATATATATAAACAAATATATATAGAGAGAGAGTGAGCTGATAGTAGGAATTGAAAAAGGAAATAAGTTTACTCAGAAATAAACTTTCCGCGTTCAGTTTAAATATTTTGTAAGTTAGATATAATGTTAGGAGAAATTCGAAATTGAGTGAAGAAAACCTCTTAATTTGAAATTGTGATGAAAATACTGAATTTTGTCCCAAAATGTCTCTTGTGTACTTTCTTCTCTCTCTCTTTGTTCCTTTTCCTCTGTCTCTCTTTCTTTCGTTCTTCCTTGTTTGCATTATTTTGAAATTTTACACACTTCACGCAACAATACAACTTTAAACATTTAAAGTAAGCGTTATTTTCAAAATTATATTAGGAATCCTTATCATGGAAAATGTTTATAATTAGCCTACCTTTTATGTAGACTAATTAAACCCTAAATGTTTTGCATGATTTTATTCTTCAATGTGATAGTATTTTTAAAAAAATATTTCATTCAATAAAAAATTTGGATATTATTCTTTTTCGAAACTCTGTTACGGATCTAATTGTTTACATTCTGCAATTTTCTTTTCTAAATTCTACTAAAATATTATTCATTCCAGGGAATGGTTAGAAATATGCACGATTTAATTAACTTGGTGCAATACGAATGAGTGGCCGCGGTAGCCGAGTGGTATAAGTATCGGACCGTGGCTTGCCTTGTCACGAGTTCGAGCCCAGTACCACTTAAGACCCGCCGTGTAGGGCAGCGATGCACGTTATATCTGTCGAGAGCTGAAACGTCCTCCCATTGGTGTGGTAGTTAGGAGAGGGGTGCCAGCTCAGGTGTCGTCCGCGTCACTTGACCTAGGGTTCAAAATTACGTGGTCCGTCACCAAAAGCCCTCGTGTAGCTGAACAGTGCGACGTTAATATTCAATCAAGCAATACGAATGATCTTTTTGCTCAGAATGTGTATCGAAATAGAATATTCAAGTATGTTTCATTCTTCTAAGTAATATTCTAATCTACATTATAACCTAGTGGCTTACATATTAGTTTCTTAATGCATTCCCTTGCCAAACCTTATATTAAATACTCCTTGATTGTGTGATCTAAGTTCTAAAGTATCGTTTGAAACAACGAAAGTCTATCATTTGATTATAAATAAAAAAAAAATCTCACGTTTTTTATTAGGATTTAATAGCTCTCGGAAAATGTGCTTTAAAGTATGTTTATGTTGATGAATTCTAATTATGAGGGATTAGTTGTTAATCAGTATGAACATCTTATTATTTAACTGGCTCTGTAACCAAATGGTCTTAAAATACAATTTCTAAGCCGGTCATTTCTAACGAGAAATTTTGCCTTTTTTTAATTTTTCCTTTGGCTCTCATAAAAGAGATATATAGTAAATTTCTTGGTATTCAACTACTTCGAAAATGTTCTTTTCTGGGAAAAATCACATTTATTTTACCATTTTAAAATACAATTGATCTGCTTTTAAATCTTTGCTCTGATTGTGTTCGGGAAAAAAGTAGCCCACAAGGGTTAATAAAATACTATATCTGCTAAAAAAAACCTTTTATGCATTTTCTCAAAACTATATTTTTGTAAATTTGATGATAACTCAAATATAATATTTAGACTAATATAAATATGAAATCTCATGTAACTATTTTAATTGTATTACCTCACGAATGGATAAAAATATTTATAGTTGAATAATTTTAAAATTAAATTACAGTTGGGTTCTTCTCTAAGAGTTTTGAAAAATTGTTAAAAACTTATAATTTGCAGCTTTGATTGATTAATACTTTTGACTCTACAGAAATGTGTCCAAGTTATTTATTCATTTTCTGGAAATATGTTTATGAAATGTATTGCAATAAGAGTTTTTTGAAAACGTAGAATATTCTTTAATACAAAGCATTTAAAAAATTGATAACATTTCTTCAAAACTTAAAAATTTTTAAGTAATTATATGTATTCTCATATATTATACAAATCCATGTTATTGTCATAGGATTTTGGTTTGATATTTGTAGAAGCCAATTAAAATCTTCATACATTATTTTTTCTTCCGTTCAGCCCAATGAGCTAGGAAAATTCCGGAGAAAGTTAGCTAGCCTTGAAATTACGTTTAACCCAACAATCTTAGTTCAGAATATTATGAGTTTTTTAATATATTACTGTGACCATTTAATTTTGAACTAAACTATCCTTTTGTGTGTATATATATAAATGTAATAATTCCCTCTAGTATCCTTTTAAAAAAACTTTTAATTCTTTGGTACAGTCTTTCAGGGTTAAAGCATAACTAATAAACTAGCTACCCACCTAATGGGAACATTTTGAATTACATCCGTCTATCCACCCAGATCATATGATTTCTCGCTTAATATAAATAGTGAGATCTCTGGACATTCCGCCTTTTCTATTCTTTGTCCTTCACCCTGTAGCCAGCTGCAGCGCGTAGTGTCTTAGTTTTCTTTGTTCTGTTTTGTGTTGTTTTATGTCTAATATGTGTATACTTGTGTGACTCAAGATGTGCAATAAATAGATTTCCTGCCATAAGAACTGTTTTGTCAACATCATTTTAATATGCAACATCAACCATCAAAGTCAAAGTGATGATCCAAATGAAAAAATTCCTTACCACTCGCCACGTCTTGTCATATATCGTCAGCCTACTTATCAGAATGCGTAACTCTAAAAAGGAATTAAATTTGATATAGGAGTGCTATACGCGCCAAGCGCTGTTTTGCGCGATTTCTTAATCTCGTCAAGCAGTGGTTGTCGAGTTACGTTGAATCCAAGAGAGCGCATTATCGCCTTGGAAGATTCCCCTTCCCCTTTCAATGTCAAACCTTCCTGGTGTGTGTGTTTTCTATATTAATGTCATTAAAATACTCGTTTTCGAAGTTTCTTCCACGTTTTAGTTCCGTTGGGTAGGTCTGTTTTCTTGCCACTTTGCCCGGCGTTGCACGGCTTTTTCCGTGGGTACACCTTTACCCCCATGGAAATTTTCCCTTTCTCTCTGGACGCCAGCACTTCTGCGTGTGTGTTTGTATGAGTGAAGTGAGTTATTTCTATATTTATGTCATTTAGATCCACTTTTCAGAAATTTCTTACATTTCTTCTCTTTGTCAGACAGGTTTCTTTTTCCTCCATTCAGCCCATTGTTGTATGGGTTTTTTTCACGTATAAAACCCTTTTTTTCCCTTAGGGATAAGATCTTTTTTTTTTTTTTCGAATTTCCATTTTCGATTAAAAATTTACAAAGCTAATCCAGTTTCGTTCTCAAGAAAACACACAATGATGTACGAATTTTTTATTAAATAAATAATTTTGTAATAAATAATAAAACGCAATATAACTTTAATTCTTAAAAAAATATTAATTTATATCAATTTCCGTTAAATAATGAATCAAAAAATGTCTATAGTTAGTTATGAAACGACTGCTTTTATCTCGTTGTTTGATTTTTCGATTAAATATATGTAACTATGAAAAAAGAACTATGGGAGGAAAGCCTAAAACTTTGCTTAATCTCCTTGTATAAAAAAAATTCAAAAGGAAATAGTACTATTTAACCCTCTAAGCGGTCTGCACTTAAAGTCTTGCCATTCTGGAGATGCTTCAAAAATGCACCGCACATATTTTTTTGCTTTCAGGTGGGGTTCTCAAAAGCGGTTGAGCCGTATTTTTAAGAATGCGGCTCGGCCGCCTTTGGGAATCTTGATTGAAGGCAGAAAAAGCATCTCTGGAATGGCGGAATCTTACGTGCAGACCGCTTGGAGGGTTAATAAAAACATGGCAGTATTTTCTTACATTTTATGGTTTTTCAGTAAATTATTTCTCTAAAAGAAAACTATCAGTTGCAATGTATCATAAAAAACTAAGATCGTATTAATTATTTTATTCATGAAACAACGAATACATTCTTAAAATTCAAACTAATAAGTTGGATTTGAAAAATTTATTATTAACACTCAATATAAAAGAAAAAACATTCAAAAAGGAAATACATTTATCTGACAGAAAAATCTTTTATTTGCTTACGTACTCTCCGTAAGTTGTTTTTCTGCACATGCGCTAAAAGCACTCAACTCGTGAGTTCTGAAATAGCTTTCCCATAGTTAACTATTACTGGCATTTGGCGATTTTTCCAATTTGTTTCGTTGTATTTTACGGCTCCCCAAGGTGGAGAAAATACATCTTCTTTAAAAATATTTTTTGTATAAAGAAAGCAGAACTTTTTTTTTAATTACAAAATTCCAAATTTTTTTTTGAAGTTTTACAATAATGTGTATCAAATTAACTTGGCAGCGTTGGAAAAGGTTAAAAAATGTACCAATCTGCTTGAAAAATAGTTTTATCTTTTTTTAGGAATTTAAATTAGAAAAATTTAAAACATTGTAGAAATT
>BMAV01000690.1:352950-447829 GCA_019973955.1 Trichonephila inaurata madagascariensis
AATTAAAACATAAAATACTTTAACAACAGTTAGTTTTAATAATAGTGAGGCAAAAGATGCAAAAATGAGATCTTACAAGAAAAGTTGTAAGAGGCACGCTCTTTTCTCTTCTCGGGCACCTAGATGTGTGAGGGAAAGGTAAGAAACACTCGACATGATCCAATCAATCTATTTATTTCCACACACACACAAAGAACAGACACAATTTCAACTAATAATAGTAAGGCAATATCTCAATGTTAACCGTGAAAGTGGAACAACGACAGTAAAACGTGGATGATTAGGAGATTATCAAACTTGATCCTTACCTTAATAAAGGATCAAACCTGTCATCCGATTTAATTTAATATCAAATCAATTCTAGTGAACAATTGTCACTTTAAAGTTTCCTCCTAATAAGAATCAAATTACTATAATTCTAATATTATACCTTCAGTAGCAATCTCACCTGACTCGAGTATATCTTCTCTCCTTCTCTCTTTCAAGCTAGAAAGCCTCAACTGTTTATAGTAAGTTAATTTAAATATCACGATTCTCCTCTTCCGAAGGGTTGGCTGTGAATAACGAGAATTGATAGCCCAAAGATTTCCCAAGAGGATTAATTCGGAAAACGCGTTTAGATCCGTCACAAAGTAATACTCAAAATGTACAGAATTAAAGTCAAATTACTACCTATTATTGAAAAAATTTTGAATTTTTTGTTAATGAATTTGATATTAGCTTTTATATCAAAAGTCTTATCATTCAGATAATTTTAGCAAAATTAAATTTTATTTCTGAGTATGCTATAAAAAGATTAAAATTAATTAAAATCCTTAAGATTTTCGGATATACAAATGACTGACCACATACAGAACCGTGATTATGCAAAAGCGTATAAATGAATAATTTTTTATGATAATTAGGTTCACTTGAATTGTATATATAAATAGAGTTGTTTTAAGAGTATTATTACTTCTAAAAAATTGTATCTATAATAATAATATTTTTCTACATGTAGCTAAGCATTCTGTACTGACACTGAGCTAGGATTTTTTTAAATGAATAATATAGGAGTTAATTTTTATTCCTATCTTAATGTTTCAGAGTAGAGAGAGAAATTTTAATAAAAACAAGTAATATAAAAAAAAATTTAAGTCAATTCCTACTTAGATCAACAAAGAAAAATTTTATTTTGCCTATTTTTTATTAAATATTTACAATTAATATAAATATGTATATACATAAGACAGAATCAAAATATTAAGTGGTAATTAATTTTTATTAATTATCATTAAAGTATCATATTGTCATCCAAAACAATCGTGTGTATAAAATTTCAGTTCAACTGAATGCTTTAAAACGTGAGGAAAAAAAAACCTTTTTTTCAAGTTTTGACACAAGTCGCCAAAAGGGTCGCTAAGTCACCAAAAATGATGCCAACGTGTCTGTATTTGTAATTCCTTAAGTAATTAATTTTAATCAATTAATTTTGATTAATTATAATTAAATTAGCGTATGGTCATCCAAAATAATCCTGTATATAAAATTTCATCTTAATGGAGAGCTTTAAAATGTATTTTATTAGCGATTAAAAATTCCACCAAGATAAAGAAATAAATAAATATAGAGAGAGTGTGAGGTAATAGTAGGAATTGAAAAAACATCGGTTTTTATTTCATTTGATAGCAACTCTTCTAATAATCTGAACTTTTTAAAAATCCTATTTTAGGTTCTGTTTCGAAGTTTTAGCTATATATAGGCAAAAAATTATTCTTATAGCAATATTTTTCATGAAAGGAGAATGTTTTAAAAATGCCATTTCTGTGATTCTTTTTTTTTTTTTAAAAAATTGCATCTAAATAGTTTTTTTTTTTTTTTTTTTGTAATAATAATTTAAAAATTTATATATATATATATATATATTCTACTTCATGTGTCCCTAAGTATAAAAAATATTATTTGTGTTTATACTTTTTTTTCAAAATCACGATTCCGGGCACAGGCAGTCACTTTAAGTGCATAATATTCTACATCTAAAATATATCTTTCTGTATCATATTTTTAAAGGTTCATATTGATTTTAAAGTTTTGTAAAAGCATATAATTATACTTTAAAATAAATCTTGAAACTAAAAAAATGTGTATCCATATTTTTTTTTTTTTTTTCATTTTTCGAAACAATAAACTTTAATAAATATTAGTAGATAAACGAAATATAAAAATTGTATAAGAAGCTCCAGTCCCATAAACATACAGTGGCCACGGTAACCGAGTGGTCAAGATATCGGATCGCGAGGCAGGCCTTGTCACGAGTTCGAGCCCAGTACCACTAAAGACCCGCCGTGTAGGGTAACGATGCAAGAGTTGGTGTGGTGTGGTAGTTAGAAGAAGGGGGTGTCAGCTCAGGTGTCGTCCACGTAATTTGACCATGGTTCAAAATTACGTGGTCCGTCACCAAAAGCCTTCGTGTAGCTGAACAGTGTGACGTTAATATTCACTCACTTCACCCATAAACATACAATACTAGATCTATTTTAGGAGAAGTAGCATCGAAAATAATATATTTTAAAAAGATGTCATATAAATAAAATCATGTGCTTTCTTCTTTTTCTTATTTCGAAGTTCTTCAGCTATGATATTTTTTTGTATTTCATCCTAGAGTGTCTTAAGTCTGCCAACTTTTCGTAATTTATATAGAACACTTGGAAGTTGTGTCTTTTCTTTAACATTTTTCAGGCATGTTTTATATTTTTTTGGACATTTAAATGACTTCGTTGTTCAAAATAAATTACCACATTGCTTTTGACTTTTTTTTTAAGAAAGAATGATGAAAAGTTTCCAATTTTTTTTTAATTTATTGTGCCGACACACATCATTCTGATTCTGCATACGCTTATAGTTGACGATTTCAACATTAGTTTAAAAATAAACGAAGTAAAACTTAAAATATATTTTAGAGATCTGTTTAAAAATTAAAATATTGTCTCCACAAAAATATTCAACGTTTATTTTTAAAAATTATAAATGAAACTCTTGTAATCAAACCAATATATAAATGTTTTTTATAAATCAAAAATTGATTAAATAGTTTATCCATTGTATATATTTTATATTTTATGACGCTCACGAAATTTAAATTTTTAACTGTAGTTAGACCTTAACTTTAACTGTACTGTCAACCAATTAAGAACAATGGACATATATATATATATATATATATATATATATATAAATGTCAAAATTCTTTTTGAGAAGGCATAGATTATATATTTTTTATCATTTAAAATGTTTAGTAAAATAGTTTTTGTCCTCAAAGTAAAACTAAGTTTGAACTAAAGCTACTTTGAGAACTATTCACAAGAAAATATGATCTTATTTGGAGCTTGTAACATAAATATCAATGCAATTTTAGTTTATCTCTTTGAAATCCAACTTCAAAGATGGAATATAAACATTCAACATCTACAATAGTGAAGTGTAAGAAAATCCTGCTTGCAAAACCTCAAAGCGAAAATCTTCGATTAATATAACTGTGACATAGCCATCGTTCAATAGCCATGTCGTGGGGTTTCCGCGTAAGTTAGAGGTGTGGGATTCTCTCGGAATGATGAGACATTCTATAATTCTTAATATGACTTTTATTAAGAATTTAACTTAAATTACTTAGAGATATCGAACAAACTTATATTAAGTGAGAATAAACCAAAGTACGCAGTTTTAACTAACTCAGATCGCGCAATTATAGATCACTTATCGATATAAATATATTATATCTGCCTAATCTCGTCTCAATAATATACTAGCGTTCAGAATATAATCTTCCTACCTTGGTTGAATACTCAACAGTTCAATCACTTTCAGGTAGGCTGTTGGGCTCGCGTGCAATAGTGTGCACCTTGTAGTAATAGCTTGATATCCGTGATACTTTGGTAGGCCGTCAAATTACACTTCTACCTTTTCCAAACAGAACTTTCTCTAAATTGCCATCCTTGCTCGCTAAACTTTCTATCCTTTTAAAGGTTATCTTATTTGCATCTATGCTTCGTTTCACTTCTTGGATTTGGGTTGGAAAAGTTTTGCCCTTAATCGTGGCCGTCAGAGAACATAGAGGTTATGTTAGAAGAAGAACGCGAGAGATGTCACATAACTTTAGTTGAAAATTTTTACAGTGATACTTATAATTTCCGTTGAAAATTTCGTCCCTTGGTATAACCTTTATAAAATATTGACCATATGGTCATCTGAGCATGAATGAGCAACAGAGAACCTATGTGAATAATATGAGCTCTAGTGAGAGAAATTTGTTTTTATAATTAGATGACCAAAATTACGTCTGAATTCAAATTTTATTCTTGAAACTCTCATATAATGCCATTTAAAAGATATTTATCTTAATGGCTAAATAGGAACAGAGTACCACTGAGGAGGAGCTCACCACTGATATGAAGACTGCATTAGGACGACATGATTCTCTATGTTGGGATCTTCAAAGGTCCGATAGTAGGTATGAGACAGAATCCGAACGAATCTGGAATGAGTGAATGAATATAAACATTACACTCTTCAGCAACATGGGGGATTTTGGCGATGGACCTCGCAAATTTGAACCATGGTCAAGTGACGAGAGCGACGCCCGATCTGACACACCCCTCTCCTATAAGTACCACATCAACAAGAGGACGTTAGAGCTCACGACAGATTTAACGTGCATCGCTTCTTCGTGATCGGGTCTTCAGCGGTACTCGGCTCGAACTCATGACACCCCGGCCCCGACTTCGTTACCTTGACCACTAGGCTACCACAGCCACAACGAATCTGGAAGTGAATCTGGTAAAGAATCTGAGAGAATGTGTTGGAGCGTCGTGGAGAGTGTTGTTTTAACCTTTTTCGTGTCTCTTTAAAGGTGGAATGTGTCTCGTTTTCAAAAGAGAAAGGTGACGCAGGATCATTTTTGCTTGGATGCAGCATGGATTACTTTTTAAACAATGGTCCTCGTCACCCTTCTCGCAGTGTACTTTGAAACCGGAGATTGGCTTAGGAACTGCGCCGGTCACTTCTCTTTCAACTGGATAAAAGGAGGTCAAAGGTTGACTTGCTCTAGATCCTAAGCGTCGGTATCGTCCTGTCTTGGGTACTTTCCCACGCGAAACTACGAGATCGTTGCGAAATCATCAGTTCCCTAACAGGAAAAAGGCTCTTTGGTGGAGGTTCCAAACCATTTGAAATTGATGAGAATAGGGTTAATAGTAGGGAATTATTCCGTTTTCGTTAAATCTAGATTATTGCTTTTATTTAAAAACAATAAATCTTCTCTTAAAACGCAAAGTATAGTAAAAGTGTTAGTGGAATTTATTTTTCCATCCAACATTTAAAAATAATTTAATGTCTTTTGTAATTATTCATTTGTAAATTTTCACAAGTCTTTATTTTTTTTTAAAAAAAATATTTTTAAAAATTAAAATAAATAAGGTTGTTACAGACACCTGTGTTGCTCTTTGCTCTGTTAGATGCATTTTATTGCATTCGAATAATTATATGTCACGGTTCCTCCTCCTCATGTCGGGTGAGGTGAAGATTACGCTCATTAGTTTGATTCCCGGGGGGGATCCAAATGCAGCTTAGGTGATGAAGTCATTGAACCGAACTCGAAATGATAACGACAACATTTGAAACAAATTACTTTCATACAATTAAAAGCTAGAATTGAGACAGATAAGACAAGCTAAAGAGTAAGAATCAATTTGTACTTATCTGAATGAGGGGATGTAACCCCTCTAATTTGATAAAGTAGAAATCCTCTGTAATCATGTACCGTAAAAGTAGATATGCAACTATGATTATGACACTAATTATTGTGGCAGTATCCTCCACAAACATATATATATCAACTATATTATATAATCTATTCCACGGTCTATTTACCCTATTTACCAATAAGTATTTGGACACCCATGCAAATGTGGATATCTGAGGTCCTGATATACGTCACGCCTTTTGTACTTCAATATCGTGTAGTAAACAGCACCGGCATTAGTGGCATACAAAATGCCACGAAATTCAGAGCTGTCTGACTTCGAGAAGGGCGTAATTGTCAGATATCATAGAAATGGCTGATACTTGAGGAACATATTTAATGAGTTAAACAGTCCAAAATCAATATTGACTTTTGTGATTAAAAAGTGGAAGGTGAGTGATGAGTGTCCAAATGTACTTCTACCTACGCTGCCGCAATTTTACGGGTAGCATCATTGTTACTTCCAGAATGACAGCGCCGCTTGTCATGTTGTGAGGTCCACCATGGATTAGTATGATGATAATGGGGTGAACCACACAAGTGTACTGTGCTGCCCATATTCCAGACTATAATCCCTTCGTGAACCTCTAGGATGATTTGGATTGCCGAATTAAGAGGTGCAACAACCATCCTTAATCGGAGAAAGAACTTACATGCCTTTTTCAAGTCGAGCGGAAGAAAATACCACTGTTTATCATTCAAACATTTGTGGAAAGTATGCTCTGGAGGGTTAAGGTATCCGACTACGTTCGGAACCGTGATTTTGCAAAAGCATGTAAATGGATAATATTTATGATATTTAGAGTCACTTAGATTAGAATACATATATAAAATTGTTTTAAGGACACACACACATTATGACAAAAAAAAATATTTAAATACAATATTTTGGCAAAAAATTAACTTAGAATAACCTTTTTTCCAAATGTTCTCCTTTTGTAAAAAATGCTTCTATTGTGTTAATATTTTGTCTGTATTCAGATCAGACCTCTGTACAGAGGCTCAACTAGAATTTTTGAAATGCATAACTCGGAAGTCGATTTATCCATGTTTTACGAAAACAGAAGGGAGAAATTTTAAGAAAAACCGCCGATAATTATTTCAAATGGTTGTAACTCTGAAAATAATTTTAATTTTTCAAAAATCATAGTTGAGCCTCTGTACAGAGGTCTGAGATACATACAGGCAAAATATTAATAGAAGCATAGAAGCATGAATAGAATAGAAGCATTTCTTACAAAAGGAGAACATTTGGAAAAAAGCTTATTCTAAGTTAATTTTTTGCCAAAATATTGTAATTAAATAATTTTTTTGTCAAAATGACCTTAAAACAATTTTATACATGCATTCTAATCTAAGTGACACTAAATATCATGAAAATTATACATTTATGCGTTTTATTAAAATCATGGTTCCGAAAGTAGTCGGATACCTTAAGGTTGCAATTGCCCCAGGTGGAATCTCTACCAATTATTGAGTATGAATAAAGTTGTCTTATCTCTTTTATAACAACTGTACAATTACTTATTGTTAGATAGTTTATATACTTGATAGTGTGACATTCACACACTTGTTTGGAAGAGTTACTCTAGCTAAGGTGACAATTTGTCGGGATGGAAGTTGAAGTCGATAGACCTCACGATCCATGGAAACCACAAACGAATTTGAAAAGTTTGGATATATGGTAGAATAGAGATCACGTGCAAAATCCCCAAAATTAATTCAGCACTGTTGAGTAATTAGGCTTCGAAGTTTTTCAATTTCTACTTTAGCACACACACTCTATATATTTATTTATTTATCTTGGTGGAATTTTCAATCGTTAATAAAATACATTTCGAAGCGCTCCATTGAGCTGAAATTTTATATACATGATTATTTTGGATGACAATACAATAATTTAATTATAGTTAATAAAAATTAATTGATTAGATCTAATTATTTAAAGAAATACAAATACACACAGCCACGTTGGCATCATTTTTGGCGACTTAGCGACCCTTTTGGAGACTTGTGTGTCAAAACTTGTGTGTGTGTGTGTGAAAAGGTTTTTTTCTCACGTTTTAAAGCATTCAGTTGAACTGAAATTTAGACACACGATTGTTTTGGATGACAATACGATACTTTAATGATAATGAATAAAAATTAATTACCACATAATGTTGTGATTCTGCCCTATGTATATACATATTTACATTAATTGAACTATTTAATAAAAAGGAGCTAAAATAAAACTTTTCTTTGTTGATTTAAGTAGGAATTGACTTTAAAAAAAAATTTTATATTACTTGTTAATACATTACACCTCTTAACTTCGTACTCATTAGACCTTTAACTTTTCCCCATTTTATCCGAAGGAAACTGGTAATAAACCTCGCAATTTTGAACTAGAAAAATGACGCGAAATAAACCTACACACCTCATATACTCGACTTCCATATTACAACACGTTATGACTTAGAAATCCATTTCTATTAGTGTTCCATTTACTACTCGAAGCTCACGATATTAACAACAACGCTACTGTGTCCCTTTTCCCTGTCTTCCGGCAACAATAGTTTTCGAATAAAATAATATTGGGCCAACTTCAAAACCGGAAGAACTAATTTGCAAACATAAAAATCTTCCATTTTATTTACTGTCGCTCTTAAATATATCCAACACCCTTCTAGGTGAATATAAATTTCCTTGTTCGAATTAGCCAACTTCTGAACGGTGGTCATCAAGCAACCCCAACGGTTTCTTTGTCTTGAAACCTCATCATGCTATGTTTAGAAAGACAGAAAGAGAGATGAGCAATTATTCGTCCCTCCGTGATCATTTGCTACTTCCCCTGGGAACATGAAGATAATTGCACAGACGATGTCCAAATGGTGTTGGAAGCCCCTAAATGGTCCCAGAGGAAGGAGATTTGGAATAGGTGGGGATCCTTTTAAGCTATCTGTGTCACATGATAGTCTTCACTGCTTCTTTGGAAGGGGTAACAAGATGAATGACTGAATTGTGATTGAAAGATGACTACACAGTTGTTAATAAAAAAAATTGGTATGTAAGTAATTTTAAACGTGTGGGATTGAATAAATACAAGTTCCTTTGTGTAGCTTGTTTTGTGTATTCCTCAAAAGTAAAGCATTTTATTTATTATGTTCGTATTAAGGTATCCGACTACGTTCGGAACCATGATTTTGCAATAGCGTATAAATGGATAATATTTCTGATATCTAGTGTCACTTAGATTAGAAAATGTATATAAAATTGTTTTAAGAATAGTATTACAATAAAAAATCTATTTAAGTACAATATTTTGACAAAAAATGAACATAGAATGACCCTTATTCAAAATATTCTCCTTTTGCGAAAAATTCTTCTATTATAAGAATATTTTGCCTGTATATAGCTCAGACCTCTGTATAGCGGCTCAACTAGAATTTTTGAAATACATAACTTAGAAGTGGGTTTATCCATGTTTTACGACACAACAGAGGGGAGAAATTTTAAGAAAAAAACGCCGCTAATTATTTAAATGGGTTGTAACTCTGAAAATAATGTGAATATTTTTCAAAAAAAATCATAGTTGAGCCTCTGTACAGAGGTCTGAGCTATATACAGACAAAATATTGTTATAATAGAAGCATTTTTCACAAAAGGAGAACATATTGAAAGAAGGTTATTCTAAGTTAATGTTTTGCCGAAATATTGTATTTAAGTAATTTTTTTGTCAAAATGTCCTTAAAACAATTTTATACATGTATTTTAATCTAAGTGACACTAAATATTATCAAAATTATCCTTTTATGCACTTTTTTAAAATCACGGTACCGAACGTAGTCGGATACCTTAATAAAAAAATTGGTATATAATTCATTTTAAACGAATGGAATTGAATAAATACAAGTTTTTTGTGTAGCTTGTTTTGTGTTTTCCTCAAAAGTAAAGCATTTTATTTATTATATTCGTATTAAGTTATTTATTTGCAAATAAAATCTAATGAAGGTTTAGATAGATTTGGGAAAAACAAATTTCTTTCAGTTCTGCATATTTCATTTATAGATGTAGGTAAAAAATATTTTTTAATACAATCTGAATACATATGAATTAAAAATAAATTCTGTTCTAAGAGTAACTAGATTAAAACTAATCTTTCTAACAGTAGAATAATTTTAATTTTTAAGACTTGATAGTTTCATAGTATGAATATTTAATGTTAGTTTTAAAAAAATTAATGGATTTTGCTTTTTTTAAATCGATATATTTCTAAATGTTACATTATATTACTGTTCTTTTTTTCCTTGTTATTTCTTTTTCTTTTTTTATTATTGATTTTAAATTTTTTTTCCTCTGCTTTTATTCTTAATATTTTAATTTAAAACTTAATTTATTATTAAGAATAGAATAATTAAATGAAGAAAAGTATATATAATTATTTTTTTTAAAAGTTGAGCTTTTTAGATTAAATCATCCTCTCATGTATCACAACATATATGCCATTGATATTAAAATTATCTTTCGAAAATAAGTAGTAGAAACATATAAAAAACTTAATTTTATTTGAAGAGAGAAACTTCGTATAAATTACAATCTAAAAACCATTTTTTAATCCTGTACCTAATTAATCTCTCTCTGACTCTTCGGTCTTTTCCAAACTCTTTCGCTTTGACATCGAGTCTTTAAATTTTAATATTTTGAGTTATGATTCCTCTTAAATCATCATTTTTATAAGCACTCTTACGTTTAATCTATGATCTGAAAATTTATTAAAGAATTTTCACTTTTTGTGGAGCGTCGAATTTGGCTCCATGACATTTCCTTGGAATTTCTCCCATTTGTATCGTTTGATTAGAATATTTTATTAAATTAGAAGGTGTTTTGAATTTCATTATAATTTTTCTCTAAACCAATTCTATAGAATAAAATTATTCTATCCCAATTGTACAAAATGCTAAAAAACATGCAATTTAATTTGACTTATATCAGTGACCTTCAAACTATGGCATACCTAGGGGTTCTACGAGTCACAATAAAAAATCGAAAAGAAAATTATAAACATGTATGCAAAATGAATTCACATTCTTCATGAAGTTTGTATAACTACAAGTATCTAATGCTCAATCCTGTTATCAAAAGTGAAAAAATGTTATGTACATATAATAACTATATATTTTATAATAATTTTCTATTATTTCATTTCAGTATAATCAAAAAATATTAAAATGTTTTTCATATGTACTGCCTGTTAAATTTTGACTTTTCTATTATTTACTGTCCCAGGTTCTATGTAATAGTTTCATACTCGTTAGTACAATGTTTTACAGAACTAAATAGTTTTCTTTTGGAATATGCAGTGGCCGCTGTAGCCTAGTGGTAAAGGTAATGCACTCGTGGCAGGCGTGTCATGAGTTCGAGCCTAGTACCGCTGAAGACCCACCGCCCAGGGAAGCGAAGCATCTGTCGAGATCAAAACGTCATCATCAAACGTCCACCCGTTGGTGTGGTGTAATAGGTAGGAGAGGGGTGCCAACTTAGATTTCGTGTCCTCGTCACACTTGACCATGGTTCAAAATTACGAGGTATGTCACCAAAAGCCCTAGAGTAGCTGAACAGTGCGACGTCAATATTCGCTTACTTACACACTTTGGAAAATTCACCTTTTTTATTAGTGGAAAAAAATTATAATAAAAGAGAGTGAACAATTTATCGATATATCAACAGATTGGGGAAATTAAAATTTTAATTTAAGCAAAAACATCTCCTAAATTTTAGGTTGCAAATTCATGCAAAATACACGGGATTTCTCACACAGTTAGAGTTATTTTAATGCCATTCAGGACAATGGACTTAAGTGAAAAATATTTCTAAGCGCGTGAGAAGCTTCAAAATAAATTGTAGAAAACAAATTAAACGCAGAATATGAAATGTGACTGCAGATAATTTCAATAGACATAGATTTCGACACTATGTCTAAAATAAGTCAAACACATATCCGACTTATTAAAAATGATGCCACTTTTAGGTGACACTTGAATCACCAATTAATATTATTAATAAGAGTAAATTGTAATAAAATTATATTAAAATTTTTTAATAAAACAAATGAGTTCCCTTTAAGCAAGATTTAACAGTAGGAAATAAAAAAAAGTCGCATGAGACCAAATCAGGTGAATAAGAAGGATGCCTGATCACAGTAATGTTTTTGCTGGTTAGAAACTGACAAATAGAGCCGTATGAGCGGGTGTATTGTCTTGGTGCAACAACCATCCGTCAGTCCCCAATTCTGACCTTTTTTATTTCCTTATTTTTTCACGAAGTCTTTTTATTACTTTAATGTAGTAGTGTTGTGATTAATAGTCTGACCACTGATGTGAATGGGAACCCACTCACATCACGAATTTCGGCAATGTTTTGGTCTGTAATCGCTTACCTTGGGCACCCAACACCTTCATCATCTTTCACATTGTTCCTTCTCGCTGAAAACCTCTTATGCCATTCAAACACATGTACACGAGACAAAATTTCATCGCCATTAGCCTCGGTTATATTTGAAATGTTTTCATGGCTGATTTCTTAAGTTTCACAAGAAACTTGATGTTGATGTTTTTTTTTCCTCGGCAGAATGCAGTTGCACGTATTCACTGAATGACGTAGTACTCCCAACTGGCGTGATCGGTTAAGGCGAAACTGGCCACATGGATAGAGGGGGGATGACGTCATCAAAATAGTTATTGCCAACTCCGCTTTTTTTCCAAGAGGCACACTTAGTCTCATTTTTTGTGAGTGTCACTCCTTGTATACTTAGGAGAAAAGTAACTCACTCCCTTATCACGATATCTCAGGAACTATTAACCTACAGACTTGAAATATAGAAGGAATGCTCCTTTTTTATCATAGAGATCCGCTAAGAACGAGTTTGCGAAAGCGCTATAGACAAGAATTCTCGTTTCTGAATTAGTACTCCTTATACTTGAAATTTGGAAAACATGTTAGTTCTGTTGAGTAGGCTCTGTTAAGGCTGTTTTCGGCTAATATTAAAGAATACGACCCAAAATCGGAATATTTTTTCAGATATTAAAGTACTCAAACATTAATATTTAAATTCTGGTTTCACTGTCCTGTAGAGAATCCTTTATTTTATCTTACTACTGATTTTTATTCGAGTTTTGACACATTTTTTCTTTTATAAAATGTGTTTCTCATTTTTTTCTCCTATACCGTAATGCTAAAGGAGCTATCCCTTTACATGTTAAAAGAAAAATCTAATTATTTATGAAACATTTTGAAATTTTAAAAACACTATATTATAATCAAATGCATGGGTTACAAGGTCACACATTTTTATAAAAATTGCGGCATTTTTTCTGTCCGAAAATGTGCTCTGCGTTAAGTTCACGCTCTTGTGCATATGGCGAAAACAGCCTTAAGAATGGGTTTGGTCGACTCTGAGGGGTGTTTGGGGATTTATAGACTAAAATTCTCATTTTTGAATTATTGCAATTACAAATTTCAAATCTGGAAATCATGTTTCTTTTCTTGAATAGAGAACTATTAACAATGGGTTTTGTAGAGATCGACTCCCAAAGGAGGGGAGTTACGTGGGTGATAAAAACAAAAATTCGCATTCGCTTATGAAGTTCTAGTCCTGTCCATTTTAAAATTAGAGGCTAACTCTGTAAGAATGTTTTTCAGTTCAATGAAAAACTTGATGATAGGACTTGCGTAATTATAACTTAAAACAATATGTAGTTATATGCAATGTAATGAAAAACACAGCAAAGAGAACGGATAACGGGAAGTATATATACAAATAAATTACATTTTCAAAAACATAATCTTTTTTACATGCAAGAGCAACATTATAGTAAATTCTTGTAGAAAATTGCTTCTCTCCTCAATCTATGCTTTACTTATTAAGGTATCCGACTACGTTCGGAACTCTGATTTTGAAAAAGCGTATAAATGGATAATATTTATCATATTTAGTGTCACTCATATTAAAAAATGTATATAAAATTGTTTTAAGAATAGTATCACAATAAAAAATTATTTAAGTACAATATTTTGATAAAAAAATTAACATAGAATGACCCATTTTCAAAATATTCTCCTTTTGTGAAAAATGCTTCTACTATAATAATATTTTGCCTGTATATAGCTCAAACCTCTGTACAGAGGCTCAACTAGAATATTTGAAATATATAACTTAAAAGTGGGTTTATCCATGTCATACGACAACAGAGGGGGAAAATTTTAAGAAAAAAATGCCGATAATTATTTCAATGGGTTGAAACTCTTAAAATAATGTGAATCTTTCAAAAATCATAGTTGAGCCTCTGTACAGAAGTTGGAGCTATATACAGGCAAAATATTATTATAATAGAAGTATTTTTGACAAAAAGAGAACATTTTGAAAAAAAAGGTTATTCTAAGTGAATTTTTTTGCCGAAATATTATATTTAAATATTTTTTTTTTGTCAAAATGTGTCTTTAAAACAATTTTATACTTTTATTCTAATCTAAGTGACACTAAATATCATTAAAATTATCCATTTATGCGCTTTTTTAAAATCACGGTTCCGAATGTAGTCGGATAGCTTAATTAATTTAAAAGGGCATAGATAAATAATAATATTTATTTAGACTTTCATTACGACTAACGAAATAGTGTTCAGGCTTACTTTCTTGGCTGTTTTAAATAGAATTCCATTAAAAACAAAATATTGTAAAAAATATAAGAAAATTTAAATTTGTGGTGTAAAATATGTTGAAGTGAAATGTTTTACATTGTATTATTTTTCCTTATACGAAATTTTGAATTAAATGTTTATTCGAAATTTTGAATTAAATCTGTTTATTATTCACGATTAAAGATGTGTGACGAATGCAACATGTCATGTTCAAAATATGATGCAAATTACGAGGTCCAAGATGACCTAGTGAATTTCGTAGTGCTACATTAATAAATAATCAATCCATCAAAAAATGATGCATTGTGGTCAATAGTCATAATTTTTCAACGTAATTAATGTTTAGTCGAAATTTAGCGGATTGTGTCCAATACACACAAATAAACACATTATACTGATTCATTGTTCATTAGACGCCCACTGGCCGATTAGTACGTATCGCGCTTCCAATCCACAGGTAAAAAGTTCAAGCTCCGTGCTGGGAAAGGTCGACTCAGCCTTTCATCCCTTCAGGGGGTCAATAAATGAATACCAAGCTTGCTTGGGAACTAAACATTAGGAATTTCGCATAAGACTTATCACCTGACCGGAACATGGGCTCATGCACCTCAGTGCCCAAAGACACAAAAACTGAGACGGGCACTGTAGGCCTTGACCCGCCAGAGGCTGTTGCGCCACTGTTCATTGTTCATTAACGTCACATTTAGAAACAAAACGGATTTATGGACTGACTTCACAATTTTGAATCACGGTTAAGTGACGAAGTCGACACTGTAAGGTCCCGGCCCGCGCGTGAGGACATTATTTCTCCATTATCTACGCGACCTGTTTCTGTAGGGAGAACGAAGAATCACGCAAATCGTTCATCTTAATATCTGTTTATTAAGATCTTAACTTAATCACAGTACACAACAATAATAATAATCAAAGTAAGCAGATCTGTAATGAGAAGACACAACTGGTATTACCAAATAATCGCGTAATTGACCACTATATCTAACTTTACATATTAATTCTAATCTCTTTTAATACACGCACTTTCCTTATAGCTTAATCAAAGTCGCTTACCTCTATATCCTGGGTAAACAGCTACTTTCTTTGTCCTAACTGACGTGGCTTTTGTCCAGCTCTAATCCTTGTGGTTTTGTATCCACCTTTAGCTTGGGTATACAGGTACGGGTAGGTTAATTCTCGGACTTGGTATTCTTCTAAGCGCTATCTTAATCACTCCCACTCTTAGACATAGATCTCACATAGCCACCCGCGAACGCTAAACTTCTATTATATACATGATTCCTACTTTGCATAATCACGTTCTTCTTCTCGAGTTGGTTGGAAAGAATTGCCATTCTGGCCCCAAAGAACCCCAAGAAGACTGTTAAAAGAAAACGCAATGAAAGCCCCATCACAATACTTGAGGTGGCATCTCATTTTTCAGATTTCCATATCACCCCCAATGTGAGATTTATAAGTCGTGACAACTTTAATGAGTCCGCTACACAGCACCACGACTTTTTCACTCTGATTACTCAGCTTTCACATCCGACGAGCGTATTTAAAAAAGAAATATTCATGTATGTGTTCTGAAAGTTTCAGTTAATAATAAAAATACATGTATGACAACAAGTAATATTAAAAAAAGAATTTCAAGTCAATTCCTACTTAGGTCAGCGAAGAAAAATTTTATCTTAGTTACTTTTTATTATATAGTTACAATTAATATAAGTATGCATATATATATGACAGAATCACACAGTATTAAGTGGCAAAATAGAAAGCGCGATTTTCCTTATAATTTTCCATTTTACTTTCCATATAGCGTGTCGGACTATTTTTTTGTTTGTTTTTTTGTTACTATTTATACATTAAAAAAATTAATTATTCTAATAAAATAGTACAGTAAAAAAGAAATCATATCCTCAGAAACTAGGCCAACCCAGGTGAGATTCGACCCCACGACCTTTGATTTAGAAGACCAGCGCGCTATTCATTGCGCTACAGGGACACAACGAACAGTTTTCCTTTCTTAGTTTTATTTTTGTTTGTTACTATTTATTCAATTTTTTTAATTTAATCAATGAATTAATATCAGAGAAAAACTGTATTAACATCAAGTGTCATCCACTACAAGTTTTTTAAAATGTATTTGAACTAGAGTGGATGAATAGAAAGTATTTTATTAACGATTGAAAAAATTTGAACACAAGATAAATACATATATATACATAAGGAGAGAATGAACTAATAGTAGGAATTGAAAAGAAATGTTCATGTATATATACTAAAAATTCCAAAAATTAATAACATTGCATTAGTACTTACCTCAGTGGCGCAATAGCCCATGAAGGCCAGGGCCTACTGTGCCCAACTCAGTATATGCGACCTTCAGCCCTGAGGTGCATGAACAAATGTTCCGGTCATGTGGTCAGTCTGACTCTAAACCCACAATGTTAAGTTCCCTAGCAAGCTTGGTATTCATTTTTGAAGGGATGAAAGGCTGATTCAACCTTGCACATCCTAGGGTTCAAACCTCGGACCTGTGATGTGGAAGCGCGATGCACTAACCACTCAGCCAATGGGCTTCAATAATACATTAATAACAAACAAAAAAATAGTGCGAGTTTTGTGCTGATCATGATCGAATGATCCTAAAAATAAGCATTGCTTTAGAGATTTTAAGTAATTAATATGTAAACATTTTTTTTTTCATTACAAAAACAATACTTTTCCCAAGTTTCTCAAGGGTAAAAATCTTCGACAAAAATATTACCTCTGTTTTTTTGTTTTTTTTATTTAGACGTGAAACAAATCCTTGTTTACAGAAATAAGAAGAATAAATAATTAAGAAATAAAGTGAATGAGTAGAAAAAGTATTTTGTCGTGTAAAAGGGTGAATAAATTTAACTTCCCTCCAAAAAAAATCAAAAGCTGCTTGTAAACAAGCAAAGTCGTTCCAAAAATAAAAGTGTGGAAATATATAAATCTAATTTTAACACACATTACTCGTCTCCTCTCACGCTAATTCAATGTCACTCTTGACATAGTGGCATTTCTGTCGTGATATAACACACAAAAAGGATTCTTTTTAAATATCTCAACACAATAGAAGTGGGTGGAGATTTCATATCCACGCTACGGGATACACCCCAACCTTGAACCCTGCCAATATCCGGCTTTCCACTGTCCGGCTTGCTCTCTACAGACACGGACTCGAAAGGGCAGCTCTATATATTAAGGTCAGGAATAAATATGTATATTTTCTTAATCTCCTTCATATTTCTCAGCATAGCTCATTTTTAGTGCCTTATATATATAAAGGGGGTTATTTAAAAATTTAATCAGTAACTGTTTTTAAATACATATTTTTCACAATTCTCTTACTATTAGTTCACATTCTCCCTATATATATATATATATATATATCTTGCTCAAATTTTCAGTTGTTAATAAAACACTTTTTAATCATCAACTCAAGTTCGAATACATTTTTTAAACTTGGTAGTGGATGACACTTGATGTTAAAACAGTTTTTTCAATTATTACCTTAAAATCTGGCATATAGCGGGCACCCTTACTTTCAAACTGCATTTTTTAATTTTTAGGTATATTCGTCGTATAAAGTGCACCCCCTTTTTTTGCGAAGAAACAAGACGTGTGCGTGTACAATGCTGGTATGTTTTTAAGCCAGTGCTTCTCAAACTTTCAATATACGTGACCCACAATTCAATCATCATTTTCATCGCGCCCCATCCATACAATAACAATGTATTGAATTCAATAATACTAAACTTTGACGCTAAAGCTACAATACGACTTTAACCTCTTATGTGCCACCGACGTATATAAACGTCTCGCTCAGCCAAAGCATTAACTTTCTGGACGTATATATACGTCATTCCGAAGCATAATCTTTTCTTTGCAGGGCTATCCATATAATTATTCCGAGGGCTTTGGAATTCAATAAAAGGACCTTGACAGTGTTTGCGAAGGATTTATTTATTTCAGAGGATTTGCTTATTTATTTCTTTTCTCCTCCCTCTAAAAAAAACATCAAAATACGCTCGTCTACGTGGTAAGTGATGGGATTGGGGAGCGAATCGCGTATCTTTTAATCGGCAGTTAAGGAATTAATTATAAACCGTACGAATTATCAAGATAAGTGTTAATACAAGTCCATGGGTCCACTGATAATTATCAAACTTGTTCTTAACTTAGCATTGTTAAATTAATAATAAAATATACATTGTACAGTATTAATACATTTATAAGTGTATTATATCAGTGAAAATGTGTATTTTATATTTTATTATATAAGAAAGTATTTTGTTCGTTTACTTTCAGTAAATTAATAATTTTTTAAATAACCTTTTGTTTTCGACTTTTCAATAAGGTCACGCCCCACAGTTTGAGAAACACTTTTTTAAGCCATTTATACGAGGTATTATCCCAGGAATTTGAAAAAAATAGTATACTTTTTGAATCAGGGTCCTTTAATTCCATTAGCCGGAATTTCCTATAAATAAAAAATATCCCGATCCATCTATAAATCTAATTTTTCTTATGCTTATCTCTCTTTTTTTTATTTTCGAAACTATCCTTTTTTATACCCAGCGTATAACGCGCAACCGTAAGTTTTGATCTTATTTTTTGTGTTAAAAGTGCGCGTTATACATTGGATTTTATAGTAATTCATTAATTCTATTTAATTAATGAATAAATAGAAACAAACAAAAATAATAGGCCATCACCATATATAAAAAAAATCACTCGTTGTGTTCCTGTAGAGCAATGGATAGCCCGTTAGACTTCTAATCCAAAGGGAATAGATTCGAATCCAACCTGGGATGGCCTAATTTCTGAGAATGTGATTTCTTTTAAATATACATTTTATTGTAATAATTAAATTTAATTAATGAATAAATAGTAACAAAAAAAATAATAGTCCAAAATCCTACACAGAAGGGAAAATGGAAAGTTGCAAGGAAAATCGCTTTCTATTTTGCCATATGTATATACATATTTATATTAATTGTAATTATTTAATAAAAAGTAACTAAAATAAAATTTCCTTTGTTGACCCAAGTAGAAATCGATTAAAAAAAAAAATTGTATTACGTATTACTTGTTTAGCGTACAGGTACAGTGGTGTTTTTGAAATTAGTTATTATCATCTCTCTTTAGATTTTAAACTAACACTAATCACTGCTAAAGTGTGTGTGTGTTTAAAAGAACGTATTTGTCTCTAAAGAATGTTTTTTTTTCCTTTTCTTATCTTATTATCTGTGATATGATAAAGTTGTATGATAAAAACAGCGCACATTGGCCTACCTAAAATTATTTCTTTAATCAATGAATACCATAAGTCCTTCAGAAAGTATATCTGCCTTGTCAATTTACAAATATTTTAATAGACCACATAAATAACATTTTAATATCAATGCACTCAAAACATGAAATCCAATAAATCTTAAGTGTCCCTGCTTTTCAAACTTCAAAAAAAAATTGTTTTTCATATATTTTGTGTATTACAATCGCGTTCTCTCATTTTACTTTTTTTATTATTTCTAGACCAAAAAAATATTTCACCGGAATTTTAACTCTAGAGTGAAACCTGTGGGGGAAGTAATTTAACAGCATATTTTTCCAATAAAAAAAACAAGTATTAAATATATTATGAGAAATGTAGTAGAATTTCTATGAAAGTTTGTCTCTAAGGAAAAAAATGTGACTTTGATAATAGAATGTTTTTGTTCAATAAAAATGAATCCATTTTATCACCAAAATTTGCTTTCGCATTTTTTTGATAAAATGGTTTCTGATTCGCGGCTGAGGAGAAAGCGAAAAGTAGAAAACATGATATTACGATGTAAAAAATAAAACGCAGATTTTAATTTAATTTAAGTTTTTGTTAGAAACTGCTTGTTTTCATAAAACTCTTTTTACCCATTTTCGTATTCAGAATTTAAATTCGCTCTTTCATTGTTTTCGCCCGCATATTCCGTTCGAAAAAGTTTTACAAAGGACCTTCAGTTAATTCTTCGTTAAGTTAGAAGTCTAATCGTAAAACTAATTGATGTTTTTTAATTAAGTTGCGAAATTTTGTTTTTCTCTCTTTTTAAGAAAATAATTTCAGCTCTTTGAAACTAAACGAAAATAAACTAGCACACACGATGAGAAATAATTTCCAAATTACAGGTTCATTACTTGTAAATATGAGCTAAATGTGACAACGTATAATAGGAATGTGACAGTGAAATAAAATTAGATTAGTTTAATTAACCATAGTAAACTTTAAAATAATAGTTAAACATAATAAAATTTGAATATTTAGCTCCTTAACATGGCAATTAAGGCATCCAACTAGATTCGGAGACCAATTTTTCAAAAAACGATTTTCAGAAAAATTTTATTGTTTCAAAGAACAGTAAATAGGATAAAAGAGTTAAAATTATTAAATAAATAACATGTATCACCTCTTGTTTTTGAAAAAAAAATTATTATAAAATTTTAACGAAATTTTCAATGTAATAAATTAGCATAAATCAAAATACACTCACTTCCAAAAGTTAAGCACGGAGAGGAAAATGCTAATTTCCGGAAGCCAATCAGAATTGAAGAGGATGCAATTCGCTGCAGAGGTAGATGGAAGTATGCAAATATGTTAGGTAACAGCCAATTGTGCTTTCATGTCAAGAAATGTGCAAAAAGGGCAGTTTTATAAGAAGCCAGCTTTATGAAGGGTTACAGAAGTTGATTGTGTGTGTAAGTGCTGATAGAAGGTGTTTAAAACTTTCAATTGTTGTGTTTCAAGATTTGTTTTCAAGACATACGTGTTACTATGACTTCTTGAAAACGAATGGAATATTCTGAGCGCTGGCGTGTTGTGGGGCGCATTGAAGAAGGGCAGCTGATCACAGATGTTGCTCTTTTCTTCGGCGTTCATCATTCTGTAATTTCACTTTTATGGAAACAATTCCAAACCACACAGACAGTTGTCCGAAGGCCCGTAGGTGGTCGCTGAAGGGTTACAATCCCCGTAGAAGATCGATATATTGTCATTGCAGCCAAGCGGAATCACAGAGCCACCTCCACACGTTTGACATCTATGGTTATAGCGTCCATTGGTAAGGCTATATCTGCAGCTACTGTACGCCGAAGATTACATATGAATGGACTGTATGCCCGGGTACCTCGAGTTTGTGTTCTTCTATTCGTCCAATCAAGAGGGGCACGATTAAAGTGGTGCCGGGAAAATGGCAATTGGACTGTGTCTGACTGGGGCAATGTCATGTTTACTGATGAGTCAAGATTTGCTCTGGAGCCAGATGACAAGAGTATAAGGATATGGTGTAAACAAGGAACACGCAATCAGCCCCAAAACATCACCGAACCTTACGCATTCCGAGGCGGAAACATTATGGTGTAGGCAGGGATTTCATTAGGATACCTCACCGACCTGCACATCTTTAAACTGGGTTCTGTGACGGCTGTCCGGTATCGAGATGAAGTCCTAGCACCCTTTGTGAGATTGTACGCTGCTGCAGTTGGTATTACTTTTGTTTTAATGGATGATAACGCACGTCCCCATAGAGATGACATCGTCGATGACTACCTGGAGAGAGAAGAGATAGCGCGTGGGGCATGGCCAGCATATTCGCCCGACCTTAATCCCAATGAAAATCTTTGGGATGCTCTCGGCCGTGCAGTATCTTCACGTTTCCCACCTCCAGCCACTCTTATTGAGCTGGAAACTGCTCTACAAGAAGAATGGCGATTGCTTAATTCTGCGGTGGTTGACCACCTAATTGAAAGCATGGTCAGAAGGTGTAAACTTTACATACAGATGAGGGGGGATCACATACCCTATTAATGTCCTTTTTTCATTTTATGCTGTTTATTTTCACTTTATACATAATTCTGTTTGTCTCCAATATGACATTATCTGATAACTTACAAAAATTTAATATTGTTTTCATTTCTGTATATAATTATTGATTTTGTTTTATGTATAAATATATATGCTACTTTACTGCCAAATTTTGTGTCAATCAAATAAGTATTTGTTGAATTTTTTGTATTTTACATCTTTGGGCTTAACTTTTGGAAGTGAGTGTACATTGGACATAATGTAATTTTAATTGCAATTATATATTTCTTGATAAATCTGAAGTGTCACAAAATCATAGGGTAAAAAATATTTTTAAAAATAAATACTTTATAAGCATTCAGAAATTTGACGTAAATGATTTTTTGTCAAAATTACTTTAGGTTCTTAAGCTAACAAGTAGTATAAAAAAGAAAATTACGTCAATTCCTACTTAGGTCGACAAAAAGAAAATTTTTATTTTAGTTACTTTTTATTAAATAAATATAATTTCTGTAAATATTATATAAATATCACAGAATCACAATATTAAGCGGCAAAACACCTTTTAAATTAAAATTAAAAACTTTTTAACACATTAAATTTATAGTTAAATTTTTTTAATAAATGTTGAATTTATTAGGTAAGAATTTATCTTATAACCAGTGTAAAAGGAATGTTGACGTCTAATTAGCGTATGATTATTCAGGTTAAATTAAATCTTCTCATAACACAAATTTAACAAAAGCTTTATTATCCAATATTGCTGGCATCTAAAGGAATAATATCGACATGAAATATATCTCTTAAACTATAATTAATTAATTAAATTTAGTTAAAATGAATTAATATATATTTGAAAAAACTATATTAACATCAAGTGTCTTTCACTACAATTTTAAAAAAATGTATTTTGAACTTGAGTGGATGAATAAATAGTATTTTGAATTTTTTGAAAATTTGAACAAAATATATATTTAAACATATGTAGGGAGAGTGTGAACTAATGGTAGGAATTGAAAAAGTGGCTGTAAAATGCGATCAAATGTAACTTTCTTAAAACCTGCGGTTTGTTACACTCTAAAGGGTACATAACATAAATATTAAAAATTTCATTGAATTTTATTAGATTGTCTTAGAGATATCCCATTTCCCGAGCAATAAATTATCGTGAAAATTTCATTCAGAAAACACATTTAGAAATTTTCTTATGGATTACATAATGTAAATAATAGAAAAACAACTTAAGGTATCCGACTACGTTCGGAACCGTGATTTTGAAAAGACGAATAAATGGATAATTTTCATGATATTTATTGTCACTTAGATTATAATACATGTATAAAATTGTTTTAAGGACATTTTGACAAAAAAAATTTATTTAAATACGATATTTTGGCAAAAAAACAACTTAGAATAACCTTTTTTCAAAATGTTCTCCTTTTGTAAAAAATGCTTCTATTATAATAATATTTTGCCTGTATTTTAGCTCAGACCTCTGTACTGAGGCTCAACTATGATTTTTGAAAAATTCACATTATTTTCAGAGTTACAACTAATTGAAATAATAATCGGCGTTTTTTTCTTAAAATTTCTTCCCTCTGTTGTCGTAAAACATGGATAAACCCACTTCTAAGTTGTATATTTTAAAAGTTCTAGAGTTGAGCCTCTATACAGAGGTCTGAGCTATATACAGGCGAAATATTATTATGATTGAAGCATTTGTCACAATAGGAGAATATTTTGAAAATTGGTCATTCTATGTTCATTTTTTTGTCAAAATATTGTACTTAAATAACTTTTTATTGTAATACTATTCTTAAAACAATTTTATATATATTTTCTAATCTAAGTGACACTGAATATCGTAAGTGTTATCTATTTATACGCTTTTGCAAAATCACGGTTCCAAACGTAGTCGGATACCTTAAAATTCTCAAGTTTTTATATATATATTATTCCTTCTTTCTCAGTACTTATAATTCTTTTTTTTTCTAACGGCCCTAACCTCTAACATCTAAAAAATCCCTTTCCAACCTAGTCGAATACCTTAATAGTAACAAACATCATAATTTTCAGCTATAATCAAGTGACTAAGGCAGCGTTTCTCAAACTGTGGGGCGCGCCCCCCTTGAGGGGCGTGATAACTCTATAAGGGGGGCGCGAACATATTGAAATGTTGAAAACTAAAGATTATTCAAAACATTACTAATTTGCTGAAAGTAAGCAAACAAAATACTTTCTGACATAATAAAATATAAAATACACATTTACACTGATATAATACACTTATAAAGGTATCTGTACTGTACAATGTATTTTATTATTAATTTAACAATAATAAGTTAAGAACAAGATTGATAATTACCAGTGACCCCATGGGCTTTTATTAACACTTATCATGGGGATTTGAACGGTGTATAATTAATTCCTTAACTGCCGATTTAAAGTTACGCGGTTTGTCCCCCAATGCCACGGTTTTCCACGTAGACGCGAGTATTTTGATGTTTTTTAGGGGGGAGGAGAAAAGGAATAAATAAGCAAAATCCTCTGAAATAAGTAAATCCTTTGTAAAGACTGTCAAGGTCCCTTTATTGCATTCCAAAGCCTTAGGAATAATTTTATGGATAGCAGTGCTCAGAAAAGATCGTAATTCGGAAAGACGTATATATACGTCCAGAAGATTAATGCTTTAGCTGAGAGAGACGTTTATATACGTCGGTGGAACATAAAAGGTAAAGACGCTTACTTTCTTTGATCATGTGCTTCAAAACTTTTTGCTGATAGTATGTAACATCAATTTTAGCCTTGGGTTAATCACAAAAAAGTGATTTTGTTAAGCTTTGAGAAGACTTTTCCATCCATACCATAACACCTGACGGCTTACTTGCCTTTTCTAAAAGAGCTGCGTTTTTGCGACGCTTTTCGCGTGAAATATGTTGTATCTTCGTTTTGTCAGTTGTAAATGAATGATGAAACAGCGCTTTACCCGAAGTTATCCATGTTTTGTACATAACTTTGTGTAACATTAAATACCGAGACCAAAAGCATTTTTTTTCTACGGTCTTTACAGACAGTTCATGACAGACTGGTTTATTCACCTTTTTATAACTAATTTTCTTTATCTGACGCCAAATTGTCGATTGCGGTACCTGTAAATTCTTTTCCAAAGTTCTTTGAAGTATAGGATTTTCTACAGCGATAATTCTTTTCAACTTCTTTTTTTCTTTTTAATTAACGATTTCCTTTCGTTCACATTTTTTTTCCTGGAGCTTTTGATCGCAATCCAAATTTTATTTCGTTTCAAAGTTTTTAGATAGTAATACAACAGAAAAATGTCTTTTTTGATTTTTAAATGCCATAAAAAAAAATACGTAGTTAATAGTCATAACAAAATACGTAGGGTTTTCAAAATGTAAGATGACAAGCCCATTCAGAACAAAAAGGTTTATTATTCAGGAAATTAAAAAGTGTATACAATATAAGAAGGCTCAAATACATATTATTTCTCTACATATTCACCATACTTATCGTGGCCTTTGTTTCATCGAAATTAACATGGTAGAAATCAGTGTTAAGGTTTAACAACCACATCAAGCAGTCAGATTTAGTCATGTTGCTGGAGAACCAGCTGCATCTACCTGGCACCATTCGGGTGCTGCGATTGTCTTCGTTATCTTTAGAGGGATTTTTATTCATACGCATAATTTGCGCAGCCGTCACAGCTCTTGTTATCTTACTTTTTGAAACCCCTACGTATAATGCCATTGATGTCATTTCGTCAAATACTTACATAAAATTATATATAAGAAGTTCACACTAATATTAATTAAATCTTTTTGTGGTTTTCATTTTTTCATATCGATCGTAAGGTGTCATGAACTAAAACCATGAGTAAAATTAATTTATTTATAATATAAAAATTTCACCACGTAATGTTCTATGAATCAAGATTTTTTTTTTAAAAAAAAAAAAAGTTACTTTACAATATAAAAGTTTGAAATAAATTTTAAGCATTTTTTTTCTCTAAAAAAATATCAAACCCTGCTATCCTAAAAAAAAAAAAAATTGCAAACAGTTACAAGGGGGGAAAACCCTTAAAATTTAAAAATTATGGATGAAATGTTTAAATATATCTAAGATTTTTAGTTTGAAAATATTTAATTAAAAACTCAAATAAAGTTTTTTTTAAAAAAAAAAGATTAATAACTTTGGTTTGAACAATTATACAGCATTTAATATAAATATATATTAGGAGTACTGTAAAGTGTGTGTGTGTATTCATTAAATCTATCAGTCTTTAACATTTTTTACTTCAATTTATTTTATGAAAATCAATTACGAACTATTTGAAAATATTGCATCGATGCCATCTGGTATAAAATTAATGAGGCTTTTTTTTTTCACTTTACCTTTCAGATTTCGCTTCATTGCTTATGGTAGTCTTTAAAAAAGCAAAAGAATAATTACTAGAACACACTCTTCAAAATAAAAGTCAATGGGACTGAACAATAAAAGCATCATTATCTAAACTAATACCTTTTTCCAGAAACGTCTTCCGGCTTAGCTAATAAAGTTTCCCAAATATTGATCAACCTTTTTGATACTAACCGACAAAAATAACAACATAAAGTTTGTTTCGCTATTAAATATGTCCAAAGTTTAGCATAAATAATTATTATCTTGTTTGGTTTGCTCTTCCGTTGCTGTGCGTCGCCTTGGAGGGTGGCCAAGTTTCGATTGGTCATCGTGACAAGCCCCCCCCCCCTCCTTTTCAGGCGGCACTTCAAAATTAATGCAATTGGTTTGTCGATATTAGAGGTATTGGAGACAGCTTAATTTCCCCAACTGGCACACAAATAAGCAAGATCCCCAGCAAACACATGTCAGTTGGACAATTAGTTCTGCGGTGATGTATCGCAGAGACTTTTTGGAACCTTGCAGATCAGATGGAGTAATTGGCAAAGGTGTTCTTTAAGTAGAAATTGATATTTAGACGGGTACTATGTATTGTAGAGGAAATTGAACAACAGACTTTACACGGTTTGATCTTTTGTATTAATGAGAAAAGTAATGAACATTGGTACAACTTCTGGATACAAATGTGTACTTGCAACTTCAATTCGATATCAAGCAACGACTAGAAAAAAGTAGTATGTATTGTTTTTTAGAAAAAACATTTTATTCTGTCGTCATACATCAATGTAGAAGAAAAGTATTTGGCTAAAAGTTTCCGAAGAATAGTTTTGGAAGGGCGACAAATCAGTAATAAATGAATCTCAATAATTGAAGGTCAATTTTGTTTGATTGCAAATATTGAAAATATCTTTAAAAATAAATGCTTTATAATATCTCCATGAAGTAATGAAATAATGTTCTAGATACAGCTGTTGGAGTTCGAAAAAAATGTATATATGTTAATACTTTGGGTGAAGGAATTTCATTAATTCCTAAGAAAGAAACAATTCTTGACTATTGCTCTTGTATTCTGACCTAATTCAGGTTTTGATCTGATACGCTTTAGCTCTCTCTCTCTCTCTCTCTCTCTCTCTCTAATATAATAATTAATTTTCCTTTTAACTTGCTTAGTAATGTTATCGATCTCATATTTAAATATTCCGGAGTTAGAGGACTGAGAAATATGCGTTTATTTCGTTTATATCCATGTTATTCATTGGAACTAAATGATTACTTTGATAGGAACCATGTACTTGTAGAGATTGGTCCAATGAAAGTAAAATTCTACACTATAAAAATTCAAAATTTTTGTATTGTGTGTGGTGAGGGGGATTCAATATTTAGTCGCTTCACTGAAAAGTATCTCAAGAAACAATTATAAATTGATCAAATCCTCTTTAAAAACAATATTTCTTCAGATTTTAAACATTCAAAGTTATTTTTACCTTAAAGACTTGATAATAGTAATGCCTTTTTTTAAAAAAAAACAATTTGCTTATAATTTTTATAACTTTGTAATGTTTTGCATAACTTTTTAATATATGCTACCTTATACTACAACTTCTTACTTTCAAATTTCGTTTTATTTCAAGATTTCATCTATCAAAAATAGCCTTCAAACATTAATTCTGTATTACAAACTTTACTCTCTCAGTTGAAAGTATGCTTTAACACAAAACAAAACGTAGTTGCTTAGCAAAGAGACACGTTTAATAAATTATTTTAGAATTAAATAAGGTGATGGCATTTTATTATCATATGCATAAGACAATTATAGAAAAATGTCCGAAATTTGCATCTAGCTTCAATTTGATGATTTGGGTCACGAATATTAATCGTATAACAATTCGAGAGACCCAGTCTTAATAATAATCTTCCCTCTTTAAAAGACCGCACCCAAATATTCATTTTTTTAATTAAACAGACATTCTTGACTCTATTCTAATTTCAGTTTTTTCAATGCTGTCCAAACCTCTAGATTTTTAAAACTTTTAATTGCATTTTGATTGTTCTTTCGATCTATTTTGATCTACTGTCACCGAACTTAAGACCATTGAGTTAAACTTAAAAAACTTCGATTTAGAAAGCACACACACACAAATTATCCCAAAGCAATAATTCGCTCTAAAAATATAATAGGATTTTTTTTAGATTCAATGCTATAAAATTTTATTTGCCTTTTGTTGCAATTTTTCCCCTAATACCCTAATGGAAAGGATTATTTACGTCATTGTCAGATTTACCAGACGACTTCTGTGCGTAATTTCGAACTTTTGTCGTTGTACAGCCTTTCAATTAAATGTTTTCTGCCCCATCAATGTGTTGCTATTTTGTTCTTTTTCTCTTCTTTGCATCATAGCTCGCAACTATTACATTTGTGACCCTGCATTCCCCTGTGATTCCGAGTCGGCTTTGAACCCCCTACACACCCTGCAAGTTTGTCGGTCTCGTAGCGAATCACCTTGTATAATGTATATATTTTATATATCATAAAAAGAAATAATTATAATATAGAATTAAATAAAGGCATAAAACCTGCAAATCTGTAGGAAATAAATTTTGGCGATTTGGTTCTAGAGCACAAGAGGTATGCATGTAATAATAATTCTCAGTAATTTAATCTTTAATAGTTCCTGATTTATCTGTGGTCAAATCCTTCAGGGCAACCGTTTAATTATTTTAATTAGTTATCCGTCTAACGCGGACTTCTAGAACTACATCCATCTACCCCTCAAATCATGTAATGTCCCGCTGGGTATAAATACCGAGATCATTGGAAATCCCGCTTTCTTATGTCTTTGTCCTTAACCATGTAGTCGACTGCAGTGGGTTGTGTGTGTCCGTTGTCTTTGTTCTGTGTTGTGTCACCCATGCTTACTGTAATTAATATGCCTAAGCGTTTCAAGATGTGCAATAAATTGGATTTACTAATCACAAGACTGCCTCATCAATAACAAAATACGCAACATCAACCAGCTTAGAAAATATATCTAATATACAGTAATCACTCACCACCGTCCACGCACTGTTCGTTTGTTACAGTACCATCCACTCGCCACTAGCCACTACATTATAGTTATATTTACCTATCTCCAGAAATATTATGGAAATATATCATACATATACATCAACACCAAAGAGCCATTGTATTACAACCATCCCTCACATAGACGAATGAACTCACCCCGAGACAAAACTGCAGTATTTGTGAGTTTGATGCATAGGTATATAAAGCTTGTAAACACTGTCTTTCCACACCTTGATTGTTTTAGTGACAAAATAGGAAAAGCAGCTGATTTTTCAAATTACGATAAAGATCAAATCTTGAAGGCTTGACACCTGCGAACATCGGTTTCAGAAACGGTGTATCTGATGGCAGCTGTTGTGAGTATTTACATAAAATGTGCCTGAAAGTTGACATGCAAGTCCTCGGCCAGAAGTTTGTTAGCCAATGCGCGTTAATTGCACTGAAGAACAGAGATTGTTATACGTTATTCTTCATGATGGGAATACTACAACAACCCATATCATTAGTAGCTACAACACTGGGGACCCTGAATGTTTGTTTTTGTTCAGTGCTGCATATGGGCCTACTGTTGACGGCACGACACCGCTAATAGGGCCTACAATGGGCCATGGAACATTGTCATTGGACCATAGAAAAATGGAAGAGGTACAAGCAATGACGTTTTCTAGTAAGTGATAGGCGAGTGCAAATACGCCGATTTCCAACGAAAGTTCTAGCACCTGAGAGTAAGTACTATAGGCCTATTACAAGGCGGATGCTGCAGTATTGTGGAGTGAGTGATCTTTTCAAAGAACACGAGCATTACATTATTCCTTTATCTCATTAGACCAATTCCTGGCCTTTGTACCCTATGTGAACATCATTACAGAGAATGTACACCTTTTCGTGGTACAAAGGTTTTTTGTCGGTGAGGGCGTTAGAAACAGAATAATACACCGTGTCATTATGGTCATATATATGAAATGATTTAACTTGAATAAAAACATTTTTTCGAGTGGAAACTATGCAATTTGTTGTAGTCTTTGAAGGATTAGGAAACTTGGTATTTTTGAAATCCACATTTATTTTACACAAACATAAAACAATGCTAACAAATACAACAGAACAAATACGCACGGATAACCCCACGCGAAAATCTATACGTTTCACATAAGCATTTTTACTTCACTCTGGAGATATCAGCTTTTATAGGTTTTGTTAACCGTAAGGTTTTAGGATCATATGATTTCCGGTAAAGACTTTTGTGGTTAGCCAGAATATATGGATAATGGAAGTTTGAATTATCTTATTTTGAAAAGCAAACGTGGCAGCTTTTTGGTGTGATTATATCGTTAGGCAAGTAGGTAAACTAAAAATTAATTATCATGCGAAATGTTAGAGGAAAGACAAAGACGATTATGAAATAAAATCCATCGTGAAAAAATTTAAGTGAATTATTACATGTATATAATTATTAACCAAGCAAAAAATACCAATTGGACATAAATATAATCTACAGCTAAATTGTAAATAAAAATATAACAAGATAATATAGGTCACAATGCTAAGCGGCTGCAATAATATCTCGAAAACTTTTTGTATTAGGAGCTAAGATTGTAGGGTTGAATAAAATTTTAAGGACTTCTGATTAACTCCATAAATGGTCTACCCATACAACGTACTGGCTACTGAAAGCTGGTCAAAACCGCTTTGCCCGTACGTTATACTGGCGCTGATGTTTTTTTCTTTTTATCTATGATTTGTATATATTTTTAATTCTTATTGTGAAATATAATTAGTGCTAATGTTTTTAAGAGACGCAGCTTATCCATAGATCTGAAATACTTCTCATCTTGAATTTCCTTTGTCGTGAAGGCGGGAATTTTTCACTGAGCGTAGGAATTTTGATTCTTTAAAATATTCGATAAAGAACAGGGATTGGCAAGGCAATGTACAATTTGTTGCTTGAGAAAAGATGAAAATAGTAAGATACTCCAGTATATATTATCTCTGTCTGATAGCAATGTAAGACTTAATATTTCACCATGCTTCAAAAAATGTGTGCATATATTTATGCACACACACAAATCCTCAACCGTTTGAAAAAGAGTTACGAACAAGAATTTTTCTTGTAAGTACGAGAAATTCTTTTAAGATTCATAGAAACATTCTTCATAGCATGTTATGAAATTGCCCCCCTAGGGTGCCCTTCTCCTTGATTATCTGCGTGAGCTACAGGTGTAGGATTAACAAAAGAACTAGACGTATCCATGTTGTTAATATGGCTTTATTAAGAACTTAAACGTTTAACAGATTAGATGATAATAATATATGTGAGAGAATCTACGATGATAAAACACACAATATAAATAATACCGAAATAACGTAACTCGGACCACTATCAATATTTAACCCGCCTAATCTCAATTCCAATAATATCACAAGTCCTAATATTAAATAGTCAATCACAATCTAATCATAGGGGAGTCGCGTCTTTACTCAAGTGCAATGGTATGCACCTTGACCTAATGGCTCTATCTTCGGGATAACCTCTGTTGGCTGTCACTTCACAATCGCATCACTTTCTATCATAACATTCCCCAAATTTCCATCTCACTTACTCAAACTTCTGATGTTTAAAAGCTATCTAATTTGCATCGTATATTCACGTTTCACTTCTTAGGATTTGGTTGGAAAAGAGTTGCCATTAATCCTGGCCCCAAAAGAACTCAAAGGATATGTTAATAAAAAGACGCGGGAGCCCGTCACAATGTAGAGTGTAATTAAAAACAAACATTTAGATATTTTTGTTTTCCACAATTATAAAATAAAAATTAGTCTGAAAAGGAACAAAAAAATTGAAAATTAAAATAAAATTCATCCATTTTTGCATTCTGTATTAAGTATTATCTTAGGTTTCTAAAACAAAACTATTTGTCTTTTTTTGGAACAATTTGGGCAAAAAAAAATTGATCTCTTAAGGGGTTTACTCCATTTTAAAAGAAAAGAAATCGATCCATTCAGTAATTTTTACGATAAGTGACATGCAAGACAAATTAGCTTGCAAAAACATTAAAATGTGTTTATTAATGAACACTAAGCGAAACAAATTTATTACTGTAAAATAGTATCGCCTTCAATCGCATCTTAATAAGTGCAAAAGGAAAATCCATTAACTGCAGTCTGGCTAAATAAGACAAATGATAATCTTTTCCTGAGGGAACTCCTCTAGCGAAACCCTTTGAGAAACATAAATAACTCTTTGAAGCCCGAGCAGTCTTTCTTCATTAAAAGCACTGATTGAAGAGCAATAACTTCTCATCACTTCGACTGCTGAACCCTCTGACGATAATGGACAACTACCCCGCTAAAAGAGTCAATTGAAAAATACCCCGTGGTCAACAATAATAAATGTTGATGAGGCGACCGTTAGACTCTTGGCTGAAACACAAGTCACCATTTTAGATTGAAAAACAAAATATTTTTTTATTAGTATAGAATGTAAATGTTCTATGTGGGAGTAAAAGCAAAAAAAAATCGTCTGTAATGATGCGTATTCATAAGCAAATCAAGCATTTTGAAACATTTGGCAGAAGAACCCAGCATGTTTTGCCAGGTTTCCGTTACTTTTAGCTGGATTTTGTTTATTTCGAGAAGTCGTTTCTAAAAATATTTTCTGGCGAAGAGTAAATCTAGTGCTTTGAATCAATACACTTTTTTTTTAATTTTGTCTTACATTAAGCTTTGTCGGAATATAAAAACAATTCACAGTTTAAGGAACAAGTGTGACACATAGTTATTACGTAAGTAAAACTTTAAAATTGACTTCATCTCTGGCATTATTTTTAAGTATATTTATTTCTCCATTTGTATTATTAAAGTATTTTCTACTTTTATTTTAAACAAGTAAAATAAAAAAAAATTTAGTCAATTCCTACTTTGAATGGATGAATAGGAAGTATTTTAATAACGATTTATATATATAAAAATTGAACAAGATATATATATATATATATACATATATAAGGAGAGAGTGAACTAATAATAGGGATTGAAAAAAAGCATAATTTGTCTGCCTTGTTGTAACAATGCACACCTGGTTTGACTAGTATGGCTGAAAAACAGGTTTTCGACGCCAACTTTTGTCATTGTTTTAACATTTACATTGTTACAATGGAGACGAATCTAAGTTGGCTCGAAAACCGGTAATTAATTTAATTAAAATTAATTAACAAATTAATATTTGAGAAAAACTGTATTAATATCAAGAGTCATCCACTACAAGTTTAAAAAAATTTATTTGAACTTGATTCGATGAATAGAAAGTATTTTATTAACGATTGAAAATTTGAACAAAACAAATATGTATATATATATATATATATATATATAGCGAGAGGGTGAGTTAATAGTAGGAACTGAAAAATAAGAGAGTTTTTTGAAGTATTTACACAATTTGTTTTTAAATTTATTTTAGAATAACATCATCTTGATGCTAAAATAATAATTAATAGTTATGCTGTATATATATGAGATGGACGGTTTTTTTTTTTTTTCGTTTTTGAATTTCAAAACCTTCCTATGAGGAAAAGATGTTCTTTTATATACACTGCTGGTCACATTAAATGCAGCAACCGGAAGGAAGCATGCAAACCATGTGAAATTTACATCATGCGTTGGTGGCTATGAAATATGTCAATTATAGCATAAAAGCGCAGACGCACATCTGTTTTTTTTCTTTGCGCACGTTTATTTATGCCTCGTGGAAGACATCGATCGTCTTTTGCCAAGTTTCTGAATTCGATCGAGGAAAAATAGTAGCCTATTGGGATTGCGGATTATCCTTTAGAGAAATCGGCCAATGTGTTGGACGAAGCCAAGCATCTCTGATGCTGATCTGTCATCACTGGATGCAGGAAGAAACGACGGACCGACGGGTCTGATAGCACCCACCTCGTTGCCCCACTACCCGTGATGGTATGCTGCGAATTATGTGCATAGCAATGATGGATCACGCAGTCACATCACAAACCATTTCCCAACAGATTCAGTCTGTTAAGCCACATTCGGTGTCCGCTCGTACAATTCGATGCCGTTTGCAGCAGAGTAGACTGTGCACAAAGCGTCCATTCCTTCATTTACCCTTGACTGGAAACCACAGGTGTATTTGCGCCGCCAATGGCGTGATGAACGATGGGCATGGACAACAAAATGCTGCTATATTGTGTTTACTGACGAATCCCGCTTCTTCCTGCAACATCAATATAGTCGGACTCGAGTTTGGAGACACCTTGGCTAATGAATCAACCCACTGGTCCTGCACCCGGTATCATGGTTTGGTTGGTATTGGATATCACTGCCGTACCCCTCTAGTACGCATTGCCAGTACAGTGAACAGCCAGCGCTACATCTCTGAGGTGTTGGAGCTCATGGTCCCCCCCATACATTCAGCGCTTGCCACCAGCCATATTCCTACAGGAAAATGCATGACCACACGTGAAGAATGTTCAAGAGCTATTCTTTACCCATCAGATTGAATTGCTTCCTTAGCCTGCTTGTTCTTCCGATCTATCGCCATCGAAAACGTGTGGCCCATGCTTGTGGCCCGTAATACACCACCCTCTGCTACACTAGATCAACTTTGGCAATACTTAGAAGCCGCATGGACTACTGTACCCTAAGGATACATCCAAAGCCTCTTTGATTCCATGCCGAGGCGTGTGGCAGGGGTTATAGACAACAATGGCGACTACATTAATTGCTAATTTTGTCAGTATCCACACGTTACAAGAGGCTGAAATTTTAATCGTTCGATCTTTGTACAGCGTGTTACCTGCCAAATAAATTTCGTTGTGATATCTCTGATCCTTCTTAGTGCTGCATTTTGTGTGGCCAACAAGGTAAATGAAGAGAAAAATAAAATAAAATAATTGATTTTTATGTTAAATAGTGCCACAAAGAGAATTAAATTTATATATTTCAGCTTTTTATGGTAAAATGTCAAAGATTTTTTTTTTTATTAAATAAAGACACACAGGCACTTTAATACTTTTTTAACATTTAGACGATGAGTAAACACCTACTAAATAGTTACAAAAAAAACACTGAATACATTTAACATGTTCATAAGAAATATTTTTTTAAAAAATCATGCCATTGAAATTACGGAGCACGATAAAGCGGAAGATGGAAACAAACTTTGGATCGAACTGATTCGTCGATGCGGGGAGATTGATTGATTGAATATTAACGTCGCACTCTTCAGCTACACGAGGGATTTTGGCAACGAACCACGTAATTTTGAACCATGGTCAAGTGACGTGGACGACACCTGAGCCGGCACCCTCTCTCTTAACTACCACACCACACCAACGGGAGGACGTTTCAGCTCTCGACAGATTTATCGTGCATCGCTGCCCTACACGGCGGGTCTTTAGTGGTACTGGGCTCGAACTCGTGACAAGGCATGCCACGATCCGATACCTATACCACTCGGCTACCGCGGCCACGATGCGGGGAGAGAGAGCTGGGGTTATGAAATGGTACAATGTCCAATGTACAATGTGCTTTGTACATTGTACTATCCCTTACTCAACACTCATTTATCAATAATCATCGTTTTTCGTTATTTATACTGTAGAAAAATAATTTTATTTTGAGTCTACAGTCATCTAACCAAAATTAAGAACTTTTTTCCATTTTTCCCAAAATTCAACCCTTTTGTGGCAACATTAAATTTTGCAATTATTATTTTTAATTATTTTTCTCCTACAATCTCCATACCATAAAGCATCTTTTTCGTATAGGTACTTTTAGATTAATAATATTTTTTTTTCTATATATAACCGTGATGCTTCTTTACTGTATGCTTAATGCTAAAATGGTAATTAATAATTATACAGTATATTTACATCAAAGTAAGTATTCATACTAAATAATTATCAATACCACAAATACAGGACAGAAAATTATCTATTCTCTTAAAAATTATCCATGTTTAACAAAAAATATTTTTCTTTCAGTTACTTTTTATTATTTTCTTTTTATTAGTCTTAATTCTCAATAGCTTTAAAAAATTACAATAAAGCCCATAAATTCGTAATTTGTTCCCTTTTCTCATTCGAGAACTTTTTTTTTATAAATAATTTTTAGGTTTCATATGAATACTTTTGTATTAAGAAACATTCATTTTTGTGCATTTATATGTGGAGTTAGTGGCTTGGAGGTAGCATTACCTTAATTCTCTTTTTTTAATGTAAACATATTAAATATATAGAGCAAATATTTCTAATTTTGAAAATCAAAGTTTTAAAAGGTAATATGAAATTTAAATTATCGTTTAAAACATATATATCACTTCATTAAAGTAAAATCAAAATAATACTTTATTTCATTACACATATTTTGTATTTTATATACATGTTAAGAAGTACCTTTATTTATATTGCAGTATGAATACATCCTCTGTTATATATATATAATTTGATCAGTAAGACTTTCTAATTTACTAAACACCATCTAATAATATGATCAGGGAGTCTGGATTAGTTACTAAGCCTTCTCAAATAAGTTTCCGATTTTCACGAACATCTTATGGGTAGTCACTATTTCAAAAATCTATCCATAGAATGATTTGTACCTTTTCGCCCCCCCCCCCTAGGGAAGTATACTTCGTACCAATTTCATAATTTTTAATGACTATGCGAAGCTATTTTCTCACCTATGAAGTAATAAGATTATGTATGGGAGGGGTTGATCACTTTTACAACTTCGAGAAAGAGGTGATACTGGATGACGTTCTCGAAAATGGAGGCATAGAGTCTTGTTCTTCCTAATTAATCTGGCAATTGTCAATCCATTCCTTCTCTGGAAAGTAAGTAGAAGAGATTCAGGACCTCAAGACAAATTAAATTTTCGAATTTGGCTAGCACGATAGCTGACTTCTAGATTTTCAAGTAATAAACGAAAAGGACGAAAGGACATAAGCAGCAAGAAACAGTTCCAGATGACCCAAGACTGACTAAAGTTGGTGACCATGTGTCAACTTAACAAAAAACATTCAAACGTTGCCATTTGTGCTCTACTAAACTTACTGAGAAGCGAATCAAATAGGTTTATACAGTTTACAATGTCCCACTATGTTATGATTCTTGTTTTCTGAAATTTCATGGAATATAGTATGTATAAATTTTTTAATTTTGTAATACAAAATATATCTAGTTTATAATTTCTTTTGAGAATTTTAGAACTTGCGAATTATATTTTATAAATGTCACGTAATACGATATAAAAAGAAATTCAAAACACAAGAGGTCCTTACCTTTAAATGGTGATATGAAACACACTCTTGACCAAAAAAACTGGTCTTAAAAACCTATTTAATTTTAAATAACAAGCTAACTGAATTTTTTTTATAAATTAGTCTCAATTCTACAAATATTTTCCTTCCTCCCTTCTTCAGTGGCACGACAGCCCAGGTGGACCTTGACTTTCTTAAGAAACCTTTTCCAGGCCAGCCTTCTTCCTGCTAGTGTTTTCCAGTTCCTTGTTCTTAAAACTAGGAGATTTTTTTAGGCCATCAATCCATCTAAGATTTGGTATACCCTTTCTTCGTGTGCCAATTGGTTGAGCATTGAAGACTTTTTTAGTGGTGTGGTCTTCGTTCATTCTGATAACTTGACCTGCCAATTTAATTCATTGTATTTTGATGAAGTTAACAATGTCCGATTCTTTATATGAGAGAATTCTTTATAGAGCTCTAAATTTGATCTTCTTCGTCATGTTCCATTTTCCTGAATTCCTCCAAGAATGAATCTTAAAATCTTCCTTCCGTAAATACTTATCATGTTCTCATTTGTTCGAAACATGGACCAAGTTTCAGATACATAAGTTAATACTGATCTCAAAAGACTTTTATTCTATAAAACCTTTGTTTAAAAATATTTTAACGTAACATTAATAGAAAAAAAATGGCCCCATAAAGTGCTAACACCAGACGTGTCATTAATTCTTACAAGTAATAAGTCTTATTCCTAATAGACAGTTTCACTTTCTCTAACAATAACTTTTTCCCTTACAAGCCCCTTTTTTGCATATCTTTTGTCGATAGTAATGGTAATGATCAGTGCATATATCCAAAAGCCGAATGATGGCAGAAAATATTCCCTTCATTAGGACCTCAGCCAAAATTGACTTGTATTAGCTAACTTCGGAGTTTGCGTGATTACTGTTCAACTTTAAGGCAACATTCATCTTCCTTTTATCTGTAACAATAAATTGTAGTCTTTTATCTAACAGTTGTCGTATATTGCACATAAAATGTTATCTAAGATTAGAATGAAATACAACCACGTTTTTTCTCTATTCTTGTGCCAATTTTTTAGAGCGCCGTTATACTGGACTATGTTTATTGACATGAAACTGTAGATGAATGCAAGAGAAAAATGCTCATTGTGTATATCATGTTGCTCATTCGCATTCACGATTAATTCTGACCAAAAGTATTGAGCATAAAAATTGAAAACGGAACAATCAATCTTCCGTTTTAATAGCTAGTCATTTTGATATAGAATTCCTTTTCATCTCGATAAAACTCCTATATAGTCCAAAATCTTGTTGTTCTTGTAATACTGTTGATTGTTCATATAATCCGTAAATTATTGTGAAAAGATGAAAATTCTCGAATGGATAGAGGTAGGAATGATATTTTATTCATTCATTTTATAATCTAATTCTTATTATTAATAATTATAATTAATATTTAAACAAGTTAACTGTGATTGAAGAGTATACCACTCGTCATGGAGAAGTTGTAGGACTTTGTGCCATGAGGAGTATACTCGTCGACCATTGGGTATTTAAATTGTGGATTTTTGAGAAATACAAAATATATTCTCAAATATCAAGATGTTTAGATTATTTTGAGGCCAGGCCAGAGTAAATCAAATAAATCAAAAATATGAAACATTTAAAGCAAATATATTCACCTCCAAATGCACTGGCTGAAACAGCGAAAACGTTCGCATAACGAATTTATTTATGTGCAATGATGTTTTTTAGAAGTTAGCCTAAAAGAACCCATTATTTATTGTACCCTGTTTTAGTGAATACCACTCTACAGAAGGAATTTAAATTCATTCTTATGTATTTAATTCTTCTTGTATTTTTCAAGTGATATGTACGTAATTTATGTTTATGTTAACCAAATAAATAAGTACTAGCAAAAAAAAAAAAAAAAAAAAGAAATTTTATAAAATAAACCCATTTTTTTTCCTTTAATATTTTAACAGCCACATTTATTCTGTGATTACGAGTATGCTCGTCATCGCACGATTTCCGTGGCACATATTTGAGCGTTCTCAAACGAGGGCGAAACAGTTAACTGGCTAAAAGTATTTTTATATTATTCTCGTAATTGCCTTCTGCGAATTAATAAAACTACAGCTTTATATATATATGATGAATGTCCAGCCCTTTATATGTCAGCTAGGGTAAACTTCCTACCTGGACAACTCAACCCACCTTCCGCATAAGTACTTTGACTTCAACTTTGCCGGACTTACTTAAAACACGTGTACGAATGGCACTCTCCCTCCTGATCGACGCTGAGATAGGACTAGTCTCTAGTCATGGGTAGGGAAGTACAGAATGATTTGCCGAATCATTACAATAAAATATCATGTGATAAACGGCTTCGCTTTTCATAGTTCCTGTCAATCTCAAACATGACACTTAGAAGTACATCAAGTCATGATATATATAATATACATATATCTATATCTATCTATCTATATATCTATATATATATATAGGCTAATTCTCTACAAACAAGAGATAACATCCAAACAATCACATTCGAAAAACACATAGACAGTATTAAAATCACACAATGAAGGATATAAGAGTAATCGAGATTAAAAATTATAAAATGGATGCTGCAGTGTTATAAACATTACTGACTTAGGACAGCTAATATATAAAATAATTTATATAAAAATGGGGTTGAACATGTTTTTTGGCCAGCTAACCTTCCCCCTTTATGTAAATAACCCTGAGCAAAAACCAATAGAAAATAATGGATAGGAATATCTAAATACATTACAAGATAGAGGTAACTTACCTAAAAATTGCACTTACAAATTCAAAGCCCGCGCTAAAAATGAGTGCAATAAAAAGTTATTGCCAGATTCTGGACCCTAATGCATAATTAAATCAAGTGAAGGGCTGAAATGTAGCACTTAACAAAAGTGTAAAAAGAATGGAAATAAAAATTAATAAGAGTTGCAAATTATAGCATAACTTTAATAACACTATAATATATATATATATATATATATATATATATATATATATATATATATAAATATGAATAAAATAATAATAAGTAATTTGATCTAATATTAGATTATGGAGATAACTATAACTATGAAATATTTAAGTTTATAGTAATAAACTATTATCAATTTCAGAATTTTTAATTCTAACTCTTTTGAATAGCTTTATTCATATAACTATTAATAAAATTAATTGGGAAATTCTGATTTAAGCAATATTTAGTAAAATGTTTATAGCTATTTATAATGTCTGATTTTTTGACACCAGAAATTTTTATTACATTGTATATAATTAATAACAATATTTCTGAATATAGAAACATGTACATTACTTTCCCAATGAGGAACTTTTATAATATTGAAATTAAATTCTTCTCTTTTATCATAAATACTAGAAACTATTACATTATCATTTAATTTTACATGTATTATCATTTAATTATTATATTACTTTATCATTTAATTTTACATGTATTATCATTTAATTATTATATTGCATTATCATTTAATTTGACATATATATATATATACTATGTTTATGTCCAGAAATCTACAAAATCTACATAAATGTGTCAATATTTCTACAAAAAAGTTCCATTACAGTTCCTCTCTCTTTCTTGCAACTTCAAGCGATACTTTTGATTGAAATATTTTGATTTAATAAATCTGTGAACAATTGATTCAGGGAATATTTTCAACCAGAAAAAAAATGGAAATAATTTTTATCTATTAAAAAATTATAAATTACATGTGTGAAAGTAGTTATTTTGAGAGGAAAAAGTAAATAAACAATTTTATAATAATACTTCTTATAAAGAATAATATTGTTAAATATGAAATCAAATTACGTGAGACAAAATTACAACAAAAATAGACTTGTAAACCATGCTGAAAGTGTATTTCAGAGTCATGTTAATTTTGTCTAACAGAGGACACTGCGCAATTCGTAATGTGGCCGTGGTAGCTGAGCAGTCTCTGTAGTGAACTCGAGATCGGGGATGATTCTTTCGTGTTATACATTCGAGTCCAGGTGTCACTAACGATTCGTCTTGTATAGAGCCTGATACCCATTAAATCTGTTAAGGCTCAAGGTCCTTCCTTATGTTGAAGGAAGTTTGAAGAATGAGATGCCAGTTCAAATGTCATCCTTTTCTCTTGACGTAATTCAAAATTGCAATATCTTTCATCAACAACTCTCAAGTAGCTTTTACATGCAATGTTAGTAAACAGACGATCAGTCAAGCCCTATTTGTATATTCAAATATGTGAAAAATATCTCTGATAAACCCCTTTTATCTTCTTAATTTTATATACATACTAGGGGAAGTCGAAAAGTAAAGGGACTTTTACAATTTCTCTTTCTAACGTTTGGCAACAGCGTTAGTATCCAGCGCTGAATGAGAGGTAATAAACAACACTTCTGTGCAACGAGTCATTCGTATCCCTCGTTGAAGTTGAATGAGGTTGATTCATGTGACGTCATAGACACATGATAGTGAAAGCCACGTGATTCTAGCCAATCATTTCAAAAACTCATGTGACGTCATAGTCACACGATAAAAACTATCTTGTGTTTCCAACTAATCAGTTCACGCGCTCCGGTGTTGCCAAGTTTTGCTCTTTGTAGAAACTTTCTCTTAAAAAGTACGTATGTAAACAAAATGCATTTTATTTAAAAGTATAAGCATAAAATACGACTTTTTTTTAATTTAAAAAAACCTTTTTGAAGAAATTTTTTCCCTAACATTTAAACATCTTTACCCAAATATGAAATTTGAAATTTTATCTGTGTTTTACAAATAGAACAAGTACAATTAGTTTAATGTTTGTTTTGAATTCAATGGAAATCACGTGTTTGTTTTTATCATGTGACTCCATGAATCAAGCCCATTGTACGATATCGATCAACATTTCAGCTCCATTGTCAATCTGCACCAAGGAGAACGGTAATTCGCTTTTTATTTGTGGAAGATATGATACCTGCATTTGATACTAGCCATATTTCCCTTCACTATGTTCTAAATAATGATGATCCTCAGTGATTGACGTTGATGGACTTCCCGATCTTTCGTCGTCTCAAAAACTTCTTCCCTGTTTGAAGCGATCTGTCTATTCGTAGATCTTGCTTCGCGATAAACAGCAGTCTACTTTCGGTATCCCGTGCGATGTACGGGCAAAACCGGTTAATGGGTTAAAAGCAACACATGGTACCTATTAATAGAGAATATCATGATTTTAAGTCATGGCTCTACCAGGGTTGGCGAGACCACGGTGAACTAGTGGTCAAGGTCCCAGACTCATGACCGGCATTTCACGAGTTCGAGCCTGGTGCCACTGAAGACCCGTCGTGTAGAGGGGATGAGGCACATCAAATCTGTCGGGGCTTAAACGTCTTTCATTGGTGTGGTGTGGAAGTTAGAAAAGGGAGGTGCAAGCGCAGTTGTCTCCTTGTCACATGACAGTGGTTCAAAATTACGAGGTCCGTTGCAAAAATCCATCGTGTAGCTGAATAGGGCGACGTCAATATTCACTCATTCACGCTTACGAAGTACTTCTTTGAGTGAAGACTTGATTGATACCCCACTCTGCAAATCTCAATTTTTTCCATAGTGTAGTTGAATAGGGTGACGTCAATATTCACTCATTCACGCTTACGGGGTACTTCTTTGAGTGAAGACTTGATTGGTATCCCACTCTGCAAATCTCAATTTTTTACTATGGCGTTATTTAAACACTTATTTTTAATCCAACAACAACAATTTATAATCATATTTCTCTAACTTCCAAAAGACACCGTGCAATTCTGGAAGGATTTAAGATCTATAATGGACTAAATTCATAGGTACATGATAATTGTAATCTCGCGTTTCTAGACCATTAGTTCATGGGCTTCACAGTGGCCAAATTTTGCTTTTTACAACTTTCTCTTAAAAATTGTATATGTGTTAAAAAATAACAAACACATGGGTAAACAATATGCGTTTGATTTAAAAATACACATAAGATATTTTTTTAAAAAATTTACTTATTAAAATTTTATTTATTTTTACTAAATAATCAAATCCGTAGCTGTTTCTTTATGTTCTAGTACAACAAGAGTACCAAGTCTAATGTCAGTTTTGAATTCAATGGGGAACACGTGATTGTGTATTTTATCACGTGACCGTCATGAATCTAGCCTTTTGTCTTTAAAAAAATTTTTATCCTATGATCTCTTTGATAAAATCCGTTGCCACGTCACATACTAACATTCCTAACCGTATCACATATTAAAACTTATACCCATATCCTACTAAAACGTACAACTATGCATAAAGACATTAAGCCCTCTCCCTATATTTGTAAATAAAATATCATTAAATTGTTCAAAAAAATAAAGGATTAATTAGTTAAAGATGAACTAAAACTGTTTTATGTATCTCCTTTTTAAAAGAAAAAAGGTAAAGAAAAAAAAGCATCTAAATGTTCAAAAGTATAAGAAATAAAAGATATAAATTAGATTCATATTTTTAAATTTTATCTAGAAGCGAACTCTTTTCTTTGTAGAAAGTGGATAAAGTAGAAACTCTCTCTTTTATTCGTCCTTTTTTGTGAATTTGTGATGCAAAAATGAAAAATTTCTTCGTTTCATACTTTCGCAACACATTCTCACGAGGCTAACTCGCTAGAGTTACCAATATGTAGATTCTCCAGGAAATTCGATCGGATATCTTCGATTCCGAAAAAGAAGTTTTTCAGTGTTTTATAGGAAGAAGGTTGAGAAAAAATAAATAATCTGCACTCAATTCAACAGTGAAAATGCATCCGCTGTGCCGTGTTTTTAGTGCATTACGTATGACTGCAATTTTTTTTTACGTTTTCAGTAATATTTTATTTTAGTATTTTGTGACATATAAAATGTGCTTGTGTTTTTAAAATTTGGATAAAATATGTACAGAGAATGCTAAGAAAAATATCTGTTTAAAAGTTAAATAAAACCTTTTCGGAGTAATGTATGTCTAAATTTGATGAAATTCGGTTTTCTTTAAGGTATCGACTACGTTCGGAACCGTGATTTTAAAAAAGAGCATAAATGGGTAATTTTCATGATATTTAGTCTCACTTAGATTAGAATACATATATAAAATTGTTTTAAGGACATTTTAACAAAAAAAAATTATTTAAATGCAATATTTCGGCAAAAAATTAACTTAGAATAATTTTTCCTCCAAATGTTCTCCTTTTGTGAAAAATGCTTCTATTATAATAATATTTTGCCTGTATATAGCTCAGACCTCTGTACAGAGGATCAACTAGAATTTTTGAAATATATAACTTAGAAGTGGGTTTATCCATATTTTACGACAACAGAGGACAGCAATTTTAAGAAAACAACGCCAATAATTATTTCAATGGGTGGCAACTCTGAAAATAATTGAATTTTTCAAAAATTCTAGTTGAGCCTCTGTAGAGAGGTCTGAGCTATATACAGGAAAAATATTTTTGTAATAGAAGCATTTTTCACAAAAGGAGAACATTTTGAAAAATAAGGTTATTCTCTCTCTCTCTCTCTAAGTTAATGTTTTGCCGAAATATTGTATTAAAATCATTTTTTTTATCAAAATGTCCTTAAAACAATTTTATACATATATTCTAATCTAAGTGACACTAAATATCATGTCAATTATCCATTTATGCGCTTTTTTAAAATCACGATTCTGAACGTAGTCGGATACCTTAAATACTTAAAAACTAAATTATTATGGGTTTCACAATCAATAATGTATTAGAAAGCAGAAACAAGTAAAGCATTAGAGAAAGCATATATTTATTCGCTCTGTTTAATTTTTTTGATAATAATTATGTGTAGGAAATATGCCACATAAAAGGCCTCGTAAAAAAATAAAACATTTTCCGTTAATATGTATCAAGTCTGATTCCAACATTTATTGTAAGGCAAATTAAATTATTCCTGATTTTGGTTGAAGGAGCAATTTCTTATCATTACCACAAATATTTTTACTTATCTCTCTTAACTTTCCATGTTATTATATTCAAAACGCTGTTATGCAGTACACTCTAAGGCAGGGTGGGCAGACTTTTCCAGGGTACGGACGACTTCTTATTTTTTCAAGGAGTTGCGGTCCACCCAATGTCAGTGGTGCACACAAGGGCGGGGGTGGGGTCAACGGGTCTAGACCCTCCCTCATAAGTCTTCATGTTTTACCGATTCGTTATAGTCTCATGCATATAGTACGTAAAATGTAATTAATATTTGATGTTAGAAATTTTTTTATTTATTAATTTTAATTATTTTTTCAGTAATTTATTTTTTTGCTGTTTTTGTTCCCGACAATCGCGCGCGCGCGACAAAATAAAAAAATATATGTTTGGCTGCGTATTGGTGTATGATATGAGAATGGTGGACATTCAACCTTCGACCCCCTCTTTTCTTTAAAAATTCTTGTGTGCGCCACTGTCCAATGCCGTAGATGTGGTGAGGTAAGGAAAAAAAAGGTTATTATTATAACTTAATAAGAGAGAGTACGGGGAATATGTACTTACCTCAGAACTAAAATAAAAAACAACACTTAAAACCGCATTTAACGCAAAAAGGAAAATACAAAATAAATAATAATAGTCCCAAATATAATTATATCAAATGATGCATTTATTATCAAACAATTCAAAATACATAAAAAATAAAAAAAATTATTTAAAGTTAGCTTTTGTTGTTATAATCAGCTGAACATTTAGTCTGCATACTTCAGCCAATCTTAAATATTTCCGTATATAATTACTAACTGCTAATGTTCAGGCGGTCACCCCAAAATGTCTTCGTGGTCTATCGGTTGATCGCGATCGACGTAATGCCCACCCCGGCTCTACAGCAAGTATTTACACTTTAAAAATATACAGATTACATTTTGTTCAACAAACCTGATATGGTTTTATAAATTCTTTTTTTTTTATTTCTAATAGGACTGCGAATTCGTGATTTACCATTTCAGGCCTAGTACATTTTCCGGGAGCTGGTATCTCTTTTTAGTGCGGTACCATGTAGGTCGCCATAAATAACTTTTATGCTCTGTTTCCTCTCCAGAGGCAAGTACCTGAGCTCTGACGATGCAAAACATAACTAGGAATTTAATTTTTCCGAGAGAACCCGAGCCAAACAAGCACTCAAGGTATCTTTTACATACCGCTTCATCATACGGTATAGACGCTGTCGATATTTTGCATCATGAAAATCCATCGACTTGGGCCGAGGCGTACAAGGCAAACGCCAAACCAACTACGTCACCCAGCCGGCGTATTATAAATTGTTTAAGAATACATTTTTGATTTTTTATTTATTATAATACGATTAATTTAAACAAAAAAATGTGACCACTGTATTCAAGTAGTTATGGTCACAAACTTGAGGATGTCTTTGACTATAGAATGAATCTGCTCAGCTACATGATGGGCCCTTATCAGCATCAGGACTTGAGCCCCCGTCTCGACAATGACAACGACGTATTAAGTAGAGGGAGGAAGTGCACTATTGAGCTACTCGAGGGCTTTGGGCTACGGATCTCATAATTTTGAACCATAGTCAAGTGACCAGGAAGACAACTGAGCTGGGACCCTCTCTCCTAACTACCACACCGAGGACGTTGAAGCTTTTAACAGATTTAACGTGCATTCCTCCCCTCTACAGTGGTTCTTCAGTGGTACTGGGCTCGAACTTACAGCCATGCCAGCCATGAGTCCGTTACCTTGACAATTAGGCTACCGCGACCACAGGGTGTTGGCGAGTTGGTGATAGTAAGCAGCATGGGGACAACAAATCAGCATAGAACATAAGGTCGCAAACCCCATTTAGTTGGACTAATTCTCAAAAACAGTTGTGAAAGCTGTGATGTATAGTGGAATGAAAAGAGGCAATCAGTAGTAAGAAATACGTTTATTAGACGTAGGGCATGTTTACAATACTAACAATGATTCACATCTCTACGTCAGAAATAAAAGATTTGTTTGAACGCATCCGAGGTCTGTGGTAGCCCAGTAGTCAAGGTATCGAATCATGGCAGGCATGTAATGCGTTCGAGCCCAGTAACACTACAGACTCGCCGTGTAGGGGAGCGATGCACGTTAAATCTGTCGAGAGCTCAAACGTCCTCCCGTTGGTATGGTGTGGTAGTTAGGAGAAGGAGGCCCCAGCTGAGGTGTCATCCTGGCCACTTGACCATGGTTCAAAATGACGAGCTCCGTCACCAAAAGCCTTCGTGTAACTGAACAGTACAACGTTAATATTCACTCATTGACTTGAACGCATCCGACAATCCTTCATCCGTCTTAGCTGGCTATGCTATGACCTACGTGGCCACAACTTCGAACAAATCCTGTGACAGTCACTAATCGTTACAATTCTGAAGTCGAAGTGTGATGCATTGTTCATACTGTAAACATGCTTTACGTCTAATAAATGTATTTCTTACCTCTTTTTGCCCCCTTTAATTCAAATTGGCATCACACCCTTCGTAACTGTATTTTCAAATTACTCCGAATAAATGTGGTTTGCGATTATATGTTCTATGGTGATTTGGTTGTCGGCATGAAGCCTACTATTATCCCTCTAAATTTGTTGGTCGAATTCGGCAACACCCTGTATAGACCCCTAGACTTCGACTGATTTGTTTACTTTTTCAATTCTTACTATTAGCTCACAATCTCTATATATTTATTTATCTGGATGGAATTTTCAATCGTTAATAAAATACATTTTAAAGAGCTCCATTGAACTGAAATTTTATATACAGGTTTATTTTGGATGACAATACAATAATATAAAAATAATTAATAAAAATTTTAATTGATTAAAACTAATTATTTAAAGAATTACAAATACAATCACGTTGGTATCATTTTTGGCGACTTAGCGACCCTTTTGGCGACTTGTGTCAAAACTTGAAAAGGTTTTTTTCTCACCTGTTAAAGTATTCAGTTAAAATGAAATTTATATACACGATTGTTTTAGATGACAATACGATACTTTAATGATAATTAATAAAAATTAATGACCACTTATAATGTTGTGATTCTGTGTGTCCTATGCATATAATATTTATATTAATTGTAACTATATTTAATAAAAAGTAGCTAGAATAAAATTTTTCGTTGTTGATCTAAGTAGGAATTGACTTAAATTTTTTTTTTATATTACTTTTTTATTTTAGCACTGCCACAAATATATCATTTCTTCTTACTTTTCTCTCTTTCCTGGATTCTAACTTTTCTGAATAATGTAACTGAGTAATCAATAAAAAAAAATTTAATTTTACCGATAAAATTTGCTTAATTTTATTGCAGAAATTTTTTTTAATTTCAGTGATTTTACAACCTTATAGGTAAAAGTAGACCCCATGACTGCGCAAGCGCAGTTTAATTGAGCTTTGAGCCCGGTCAAAATTATCTAACCTGAGCCAGAGTTAGAAAATGAACTTGCGATACAGTGAATGTATTTTAAACGAAACCCGGTCTTCATCCTTTCACTGCCAGTCCACTTAGTGGTGAATACGTCGTTAATGTGCAAGACAAGGGACTACTGTAAAAAGAAGAGAAAATATAATATATTTTGCAATCAAAATTAATCATAGCGTATTTATATATACATGTTTTCCGTTGAGAAAAATCTCAAATAGGAAGAAAAATTAAGAAAGTTAGTGTAGGCTCCCCACTGCTAAATTTCCCCCTCTTTGAGATACTACTGAATTTAGAAGGACGCATTCGATGTCTCAAAAGACAAAGGTTCCTGATTCAGACAAGAGTACACATTCAAATAGGATTAAAATTACTTTTGTTATTTGCATGGTATTGATTGCACTTTTGATCCAATCTCACGGGAACGCTTCGAGCACAGAATTTCAATGATTAATTCTTAACCCTAGGTGGAATATTTCGCAACTGAAAACAACCGAGGAAAATATCAAATTTTTTTTCTGACTGAAGTTTATTTCAAAAGCTCTTTGGACATTTTATTTAAGCCTTGAGCGAAATGATATACTTATTAGAAGAATGACTTTGAAACTGTGAAATTTAAGACAAAAATAAAACTCTAGTTACCACTTATTTTCTAATTTCATTTTATAAAAAAAGAACGTAGAACGATTACTTTTGTTTATGGAGTTACAAATTCTTGCATAGCAATTTTAGTTATGAACAAAAATCAACTGCATTTTGAACTTTCAGTGAGAATTTCAAACTGCACAGTAACATTATTTTCGCTATCATTCGTTGTTGTTGTTAATCCTCCTGGTGAAGGAAAGCCTACACCAGGTCTAAGAGACATCGTTGCACAAGTAGTTCGAAAATCCTCTCCTGTTCAGCCGTCAAATGCTTCCAGGAGACACCCAAACAAGCAAGAAGATGAAAAGGGCTGGAAGGGAGGGAATAGGAACACGGAAGAAAAATCCTTTCACCATTCTAGAACTTTATAAGTCTCAAATGTCCACTTCGATTAAATAGCCCTGTGGTCACTGCACGATAGAGATAGTTCTGGGCGACTAGCAGAATACCGGTTATGATGTGGAGGTAGGAGCTACGTGAGGAGTAATTTACTTTTATGGAGAGAATGGATTTCTAAAGAAGTTAGATCTGCAGATTTTGTGATCGGAAGATCACATCCATTTTTTGTAAGTGTATCTGCAATCTCGTAACTGTATACCCTAACGTGAGGTGGGATCCATTGGAAGAATGGCGATTTGCTGGAACCAACTAGAGAGAGAAGTACTTGAATATCCTGTTCAGGTTCATGGTAAATTTTGAGCCAATTCTTTGGATATTGTACAGCACTTCTACTGTCAGTCAATAGTTATTAGTTTTTATTCCATTTCATATTAATTTTTAAAGCGTATTATTTTCCATTTTTGAATTTTGCGATTCGACAATGGTAGTTTATTGGTCATGATCACTAGTTTCTTTTCTTTACATATATCGAAAAATTAATCGATCACGTAAAATAGAACTGACTGGAAATCATTGACTGATGCCCGTTAAATGTAAAAACGCAAGTTCACAAGTTGCTTGATTTGAAAGTTAGGATAGGGAAACACCGATAGAGAGAGGTGTTTCCCTTGTCAATCTACCACAGAGGTTCACAACATTTTTTGTCTCATAGACCCCTTGATATGCTTTTCGCGTCTTTGGAAAGACGCCTGCTTACCTAATATTAAATTTTTGCACATTTATTAACTTAAATGTCTTTTTGACAGCTCGGCAGTCACACACACTTGCAGGTCACCACACACTTGCAGGTCGAAGATCCAGAATAATACTGAGAAAGTTCTTATTTCCAAATCGGAAATTATTGCTGCTGTCACAGTTAACAAAAAAATGCCTGAAAATGATGAAGACGTTAATGTTGAGGACACTTTACGAACTAGTAAAATATGACATATTGAGGGCCTAAAGACTGTATTTTGAACAACAAAGAATGTCGGTAATGAACCTACTACTCCTTCGTTGTCTTGAAGCAGCAAAACGCAGAATGCAGAACAGGGAACAACAGAGGACATTAAACATTTCTTTTAAAAAAAAGTAGACAGTTTTTGCAAATTTGACTATTTAATTTTCATTGCAGACAGCTTTATGATTTCATATAGAATTTTTCTGAGGTATGTCTGATCAGGAAAATTACTGTATAATGTATTCATTAGTTTTCCTTTTCATATAGTAAATGCTCTATGCCTTCATAAAGAACGTATTTTTCCTTTGTTTAAAGGTATTTAGGCAATTTATTGTCTGTTGTATTCTAAAGCAAACAATGCATGTAAGTGCAATACAATATTTTCTGAGGAAACACCGTGCCTATTTTTTAATCCCCTTCTCGATAACCCAACATTTCCATAAGCTAAGCCACCCTTTGGTCCACATTAAGCCGAGTTTTCGGGACTCTGCTGTACTAAGAGTGAGGAAATCAGCACTCTAACCCACTACTCACTCTGGAATATCTTCACGCTTCATATTTTAACTCAGGACTCCAAGGTCACGAACCCAGTGAGTTCGAGACTTGGGCCACTGAAAACCCGCTGTATAGACTGGGTCACAGCACGTTAAGTCTGTCGAGGCTCGAGCATCTTGTTGGTGTGGTTTGGAAGAAAGAACAGGGAGAGTTTTCAGCCCAGGTGTCGTCCTCATCACTTGAGCATGGTTGAAAAATACTAAGTCCTTCACCAATAGCTCTCGTGCAACTTTATAGTGCAACGTTAATTTAATTCTCACTCAATACTCAAATAATAAGTTAATACTTTCATGATAAGATTTAGGTTTCGTATAAAATATTTATATTATACCAATTTGATATTACACAACTACTTTTAAAACTAAGAAAAATATCCATTATTAAAATAGTTTTCTGATTTAATAAGAAATCTATAAAAAAAGAAAGTACTTTCTGTAATTTATAGAAACTTGTCCTTTCAATAAACATTTATTCTAGAGAATTTTATATTCTCCCTTTCTTTCCGACAATCATTCTTTGAGTGCTTAGTTTAATTTTTTCAGAATATACTATGAAATTTTGCATTTATTTATTACATTTTTCATGCCTTACTCATAAGTGAGCTTCGTGGAAATAACAATACAATTCCAAAAATTTATTTGACCAATGAATTCGCTTTCTAAGTAAGTAGAAATGTAAATTAAATTTATCTCTCTCTTTCCTAGAATTTTCCTTTTTCTATAATAAAAGAAATTTCATATTCTTATTAGAGTATTGAGATAGATAACGTTATAAGAAGTATATTCCAATAATTGAATGTCTTAATATGAATGTAGAAGTATATTACAATACAAACAGTCATTTTTCAATTCCTAGTGTTAGTTCTCTCTATATATATGTATATCTTGTTCAAATTTTCAATTGTAAATAAAATACTTTCTATTCATCCATTCAAGTTTAAATAAATTTTTTTAAACTTGTAGTGGATGACACTTGATGTTAATACAGTTTTTTCAAATATGAATTCATTACATAAATTTTATTTTTTAATTTTAAATTTATTCTGCATTACTTCTGTCGTAGTTACAACTACCTGCAGCAGATGGCACCAGTACATTTTTCTAATGAAGCAGGAATTGAGTTTGAAAAAAAATTTCTCTATTACTTGTTTAAATTATGCTTATTTTACAATTTACTATCTTTCAATTAAATTCGACTAATGAAATGGGACTCTGAAATTGCAATTAACTTGTTCAAGGAACATTGGTAATGTGTCTCAAAATTCTGTAGTTTGATAAGTAACAACAGCATAAGAATGAGTGTTTGCTTCCCTAACTTCCACACTGAGCCAGGTGAGATCCGTAACTCTCATTATACTTTGAGATGGTTTATGATAGAACCATGATTCGAACCCTTAACATACAAATTACAATAGTTGGCAAGCAATCAAGCAATAGTTGTGGGATTCAGGGATAAACATGATACCCTAAAGCAGTGCTTCTCAAAGTTTTAATACTTGCGACCCAATATCCAATCATAATTTTCATCACGACCCCCTGCACATAAGTATAATGTATTAAATTCAAAAATACCGTACTTTGACGCTGAAGCTGCAATACTACTTTAACCTGTTATGTGCCACCGGCGTATATAAGTGTCTCACTCAGCCAAGACGCTAATTGTCGCGGACGTATATATATGTCTTTCCGAAGTATGTCTTTTTCTCTGTACTGCTATTCATAAAATTATTCCGAAGGCTTTGGAATGCAATAATAGGACATTGACAGTGTTAGCGAAGGATTTACTTATTTCAAAGGATTTGATTATTTGTTATTTTTTTCTCCACCAATCACAACATGCACTCGCCGACGTGTTAAAAAACGGTGGCATTGGGAGCGAATCATTTAACTTTTAATCGGCAGTTAAGCCATAAATTATAAACCGTACAAATTCTCAAAATAAATGTTATTTTTTCTATATAATTTTATATATGATAAGCCCATAGGGTCACTGATAATAATTAAACTTGTTCTTAACTTAGTATCGTTAAATTATTATAAATGTATCAGTACTGCACAATGTATTTTATAAGGGGTTTTATATCAGTATAAATTTGTATTTCGTTTTTTATTATGTCAGAATGTATTTCGTTTGCTAACTTTCTGTAAATTAATAATTTGTTTTAAAATTATCTCTTGTTTCCGACGTTTCAATATGCTCGCGCCCCCCTCCTACAGTTATCACGCCCCTCTAAGGGGGTGCCCCCTACAGTTTGAGAAACTCTGCCCTAAAGACTTTGATCGTGCTGTATAAGTTTTAAAAAAATTGCATCCTAATAAATATGTCCAACAAAAGATGGCCACGGTAGCCTAGTGGACAAGGTCACGAACTCGTGACCGGAATTATCAAGTCGCAAATTCGAGTCCTGACGCCACTAAAAACCAAACGTGTAAAGTAGCTGATTCACGTTAAATCTGTCAAGGTTCAATTTCCTCACGTAGACGTGGTATGTATGTTCTGAGAATAGTGTGCCAGCTCAGATGTCCTGCTCATCACTTGACTGTTGCTCAAAATTACCAGTTATGTCGCCAACAGCTCTAGTATTGCCTTAGCGAGCGCTTTAAAATAACAGGAGACTATTGGCTATGGATTTTTTTTTATTTTTAGCCAAAGTCGAATGGTGGTGACGACACCTGAACTGGTACCGCACTCTCCAAACTTCCACGCAATGCGTACGTAAGAACTTTGAGTTCCGACACATTTAACATGCGTCCATCGAAGTCAGGAGAGACGACTTTGAAATAAATTTTGAAGACATTTACCAATAAATAGCTTTCCGTGAATTTTTTTATCACAGAAATATAATATGATTTGAAGGATTTATGACATCATAGGAAGACTAGAAGAGTGACGTATCAATTCAAAAATTGTTCTCGTCACTTGAGCGTAACTTAGAGCTATAAAACTCATCACCTGCATCTCTCATGTAGCACTGAGGAGACATTAATTTTCAAACAATTCTTCGAATATTCCCCTACTCTAAACAACGCCTTACTCTCCAGGCTTCCACAATACTCCAGACAAATATGTCACAAAAATTAGTGTTTAAAATCAAATACGTTATTGGAGTTAGACTTATATTTACGTCTCCCTATGAAGCTCTACGAAGACTATTGGCGACGAGCCTCGTAACTTTGAACCATGGTCAAGTGACGAGGTGGACACCCAAGTTGACACCCATCTCCTAACTTAAACACCACACCAATGGGAGGACATTTATGCCTCAACATATTTAACTGCATCAGCCCAACATGCATATCCAACATGCAATCAGATAAATCTAAATTCATCATAAATAATGCAGAATAAATTTAAAATTAAAAGATAAAATTTAATTAATGAATTAAAATATTTGAAAAAAAACTGTATTAACAATCAAGTGTCATCCGCTACAAGTTTTAAAAAAATGTATTTGAACGTCAGTGAATGAATAAAAAGTATTTTATTTACGATTGAAAATTTGAACATGATATATACATAAATAAATAAATATATATATGGAGATTGTGTGAACGAAGCGTAGGAATTGAAAAAAGTTCGAAAATACATGTTCGAAAACAAATGAAATTAAAAAAAACATGTCACGTTTTTTATATCATTTTTAAGAGACTATTAGTTTTGTGGTGATTCTGAATTTCACTTCAAAATCTCAAGAAATGTAATACTTAAGCCATCGTTTCCCAAATTGAGGGGCACGTTCCCCTAGGGGGGGGGTGATAATCCCACAAGGAGGGCGCGAGCATATGGAAAAGTCGAGAATAAAGGATTTTAAAAGAAATATTAATGTACTGAAAGGTAGAAAAAGAAAATACATTTTGGCATAGTAAAAAATAATATACATATTTACTCTGATATAATATACTTATAAGTGTATGAATACTGCACAATATATTTCACCACTAATTCATCAATACTAAATTAAGAACAAGTTTGATACTTATTAGTTACCAAATAGGCTAGTCTTTTACAAAAATATATACAAAAATTTATTCTTTTCTTGATAATTTTCATGGTTTATTAAGTCGTATCGCAGCTTTAGCATATCAAAGTACATTATCATTGTATTCAATACATTGTTATTGTATGGAAGGGGGCGCGATGAAAATTATTATTGAAAATTGGGTCGAAAATATTACAAGTTTGAGAAGCACTGACTTAAGCAGAAAAGCCAGATATAAAAATATCTTCACGAGATGTGCGTGCAATGTGACCATCGCTTAACCTTTAGAAGGGAAGAAGAATTCGATATTGAATCCAAGCGTCCGTTGAATAAACAAAGATGCAAATAATTCACTTTATTATGCGAAAGATTCTAACGGGGTTCATTGACTCCTCAGAAACGTCTATTTGTTTGATTCTTGCTACATTAGCGCTGACAACTGACGGCCTGAGAATGTGGCTACGTACATATATCTTCGAAACATTCGACGGTCGGTCTTGCGTGATTTCAATTTATATGCAAGCAAACAAAGAGGGCGGTTCAGTTGTGTTCGCCACTTAAAGTTGTTAACAGGACGAGCTTAAAGTTGTTGTTAACGCAACGAATTTAAAAGTTGTTGCTAACAAATTCAAGGAGGTAAAAATGTAACTACCTGTAAAAAAAATAGTGCCGAAATTAAAAATAAGTAATCAATATAGAGGTAGAGTAACTTATTTGTATTGTAGTTGTGTTTACAATGTCGCATTCTTAAGTAAATTAACTGTCAAAAACTTGCACAACTTTAGTAATTTTTTTCCCTTTGACTAAATAAATTTCTCGTCTCAAAATATTAAACAGTTTCATCAAATACTTTGTAATTTAAAACTAGTTTCTAAATTACAATGGATGCGAAGAGTTTCAGAGCTTCGAACTTAAGCGAGTCATGTGAAAATGTTCCATAAAATTAAATGCTGGTGTTCCTTTTGCTTTTATTAATTAGACTGACAGCACTCTAAGATATGGAATCGATTTTATTCTTTTGAATTTGAAGAGCTTTCTAACAATTTATCAGTTATATATTTTACAGATACGCTTACAATTCATTAGAATAAATACTTAAAATGACAAATTGAAATAATTTATTTAACTTTCATATGAAAATTTCTATAAGTACACGAAAGCTGTTTAAATATATCCAACCTTTGACTATGTTACATAACATCATTGAGACCCTAATCTCCTTCAAAGTAGTGGCAGTGGTAGCCTAGCGGTCAAGGTCACAAACTCGTGGCTATCATGTCACGAGTTCAAGCTTTGTGCCGCTGAAGACCCACTGTGTGGAACGAAACACTGCACGTTCAATCTGTCGAGGCTCAAAAGTTCTCCTGTTTGTGTGGTATGGAATTGAGGAGAAAGGGGTGCCAGTTCAGATGCCATTCTTATCAACTGACTATGGTTCACACTTATGAGATCCGTTGCCAACAGTGCTCCAAATTAAGCCTCATGTGCGTCCACAAACTTACCCCCACTTTTCCAAAAACACCTCCAGAAGGTTGCTTTTGGAATGATGTTCATCCTCACCGTCGCTTGCTACATTATCTATTCTCCCTCTCAAAACGAGATCCTTTTAAGGGCTTCTTCGATTTCGGAAACGACAAGAAATCACAAGAATCCATGTCTGGAAAGTGAGGAAATTTGGGAACGATTGAAATGCCATGCTTTACTAAGAAGATGAAGTTATTCCTGTTCTAAAGACAGAAGCACATGGATGTAAATTTCGAAAACACTGTGCTCATGTTTAAGGTATCCCACTACATTCGGAACCGTGATTTTGCAAAAGCGTATAAATGGATAATATTTATGATATATAGCGTCACTTAGATTAGACAATGTATATAAAATTGGGTTAAGAATAGTATATTACAATATAAGAAATTATTTAAGTACAATATTTTGACAAAAAATTAACTTAGAATAACCTTTTTTTCAAATGTTCTCCTTTTGTAAAAAATGCTTCTATTGTATTAATATTTTGCCTGTATATAGCTCAGACCTCTGTATAGAGGCTCAACTAGAATTTTTGAAATGCATAACTTGGAAGTCGGTTTATCCATGTTTTACGAAAACAGAATGGCGAAATTTTAAGAAGATACTCCGATCATTATTTCAAATGGCTGTAACTCTGAAAATAATGTGAATTTTTCAAAAATCATAGATGATCCTCTGTACAGAGGTCTGAGCTATATACAGGCAAAATATTAATACAATAGAAGCATTTCTTACAAAAGGAGAACATTTGGGATAAAAGGTTATTCTAAGTTCATTTTTTGCCAAAATATTGTATTTAAAGAATTTTTTTTGTCATAATGTGTCCTTAAAACAATTTTATACATGTATTCTAATCTAAGTGACACTAAATATCATGAAAATTATACATTTATGCGCTTTTTGAAAATCATGGTTCCGAACGTAGTCCGATACCTTAAATCATCACGCGATATTGCATGTTGGAATTTGTACTGATCATAATCCCTCCGGGAATCCCTCATACGGTCACAACACAATTTTTCTCCTTACCAGAATGTTCACCCTCTCAAAGCATCTACATTCAGAGTGATTTGCGGTCTCCCAGAGCGCTGATCATTCTTCACTGAGGTGCGTCTGCTTATGATTCGGTTGAACCAATCACCGTTTCATTTATGTTATGTCCATAGCATTGTCTCCGAACATTTGTTGGACCTTACGTGTGACCTTTTACTTACGAACATTTGTTGACCAAATTTTTAGCGAAATTTAATGCATTATCTTTATCCAACATCATATAACTTAACTCAGTGGTACGACATCCCATGAGGAACAAGGCCTACTGTGCCCAATTCAGTATACGCGACATTGGGCCCTGAGGTGCATAGCAGATATTCCGGTAAGGTGGTCAGTCTGACGCGAAAACCCTCAGTGTTAAGTTCCCACGCAAGCTTGGTACTCATTTTATCGACCCTTTGAAGGGATGAAAGGCTGAGTCAACCTTGTCCAGCCCGGGGTTTGAGCCTCGAACCTGTGGCGTGGAAGATCGATGCATTAACCACTCAGCCACTGGACTTCATATGGATTCATGCAACAACAACAAAATGAGCTATAAGTACTATAATATGTCGCGAAAGTGTCGTATATAGTATATACTCAGCCACTGGGCTTCGATCTTATATTACCCGATTAATTTATCATTTCGGTTGTTCTCAAACTTTATATGCGCAAAGCCACCTTTACTCATAATTAGGAAGTATTCTAAAACGCTAACCTAAATTTGAGCTCTTCCAGCAAAATAAGTAAAATTTATTTCTGTAAATAATTTCCTACCAATTATTCAAGTTATTCTTGAATCATTGTGCGTTCGGAATCATGCTTTTGAAAAGTGTTTCAATGAATATTTTTTTCTATATTTAGCACCACCTGATTAGAATATACATATATAAAATTGTTTTTAAAAATATTATCAAAATAAAATATTTTAAATGTAGGTTTTTTTGGTATAAAATGACCAAAAGTTTCTTATTTTAAAAACATTCTCCTCTTATGAAAAATATTTTATAATAATATTCTCCCTATATATTAGTATGACTTCTTTACGAAACCAGAACTAAGATTTTTGAGAAATTCCCATTACTTTCAGAGTTTCTATCAATCGAAATAATTTCTGTTAAAATTTCTCTAATGCATATTAATTATGAATCAAGATACTTCTAAATTATATATTTTTCAAAAATTCTAGTTCAGGCACTCAAGAACAATATATGAGAAACATTTCCACCAAATGTTACATAAATGTATAAAAAATCTCTTTTGGAAGTTATATTTTATTTTAAAAATTGTAACTTTTAGAAAAATTGTGTTTTAGAAAATGGATTTAAAGATAAAAAAATTAAACCGGAAACAAATATAAATATATCAAATAAACCATGCTTTTGAGAAAAAGTATTTTAAGATACTTTTAAAGTTTCTTCTTTCTTTTCTTCAATAATAAGGTAGTCAATAATTTTTTAAAATAGAAGGGAAAAAAATGAATATTTATGAAAAGACTTCAACATCCAATTCTCCTAAATAGCAAAATTTCCCCTGTTATTTTTCAATTCCTACTATTAGTTCACTCTCTTCTTATACTTATATGTATCTTGTTCAAATTTTTAATCATTAATAAAATACTTCCTATTCATCCATTCAAATTCAAATAAATATTTTTAACTTATAGTGGATGACACTTGATGGTAATACAGTTTTTTTTCAAATATTAATTCATTAATTCTATTTAATTAATGAATAAATAGTAACAAACAAAAATAACAGTCCAACACCATATATAAAAAGGAAAAGAGCTCGTTGTCTCCCTGTAGCGCAATGGATAGAGTGTTGGACTTCTAATCCAATTGTCGTGGGTTCGAATCCCACGTTGAATGGCCAAATTTCTGAGAATGTGATTTCTTTTTATTCTGCTATTTTATATTGTAATAATTAAACTTAATGAATGAATAAATAGTAACAAACAAAAATATAATAATCCAACATCATATAACTTAACTCAGTGGCACGACTTCCCATGAGGAACAAGGCCTACTGTGCCCAACAGTATACGCGACCTTGGGCCCTGAGGTGCATAGCAGATGTTCCGGTCAAGTGGTCAGTCTGACGCGAAAACCTTCAGTGTTAATTTCCCAAGCAAACTGGTTACTCATTTTATCGACACATTGAAGGGATGAAAGATTTAGTCAACCTTGCCCAGCCCGGGATTTGAACCTCGGGCCCGTGGTGTGGGAGTGCGATTCACTAACCACTCAGCCACTGGGCTTCCCCAACACCTTATATAAAAAAAAGAAAATGGAAAATGGCTTTCTGTTTTGCCACTTAATAGTGTGATTCTGTCATATGAATATACATATTTATATTAATTATAATTATTTAATAAAAAGTAACTAAAATAAAAATTTTCTTTGTTCACCTAAGAAGGAATTGACTTAAAAACTTTTTTTTTACATTTCTTAAATCGTCTTACTTTAAATCGTCTCTATAACACACACATCACAACGCTTTTAATTCCATTTCTACGTTTCATATCTTTTTGGGTAAGAGCAGTATTAGAAAGCTAAGGTTTCAAATATTGTACATACATATAAATAAAAAATCGATATTTTTCACCCAAATCCAAGCTGTTAAAGTAATCGGATACCTTAAATTGACCAAAAGGTTTTTTTATAAACATTTTCAACATGTTTCAAAGATAGAATGATACATGAATTTATCGTAGGGATGTGCATCAAATGTGAAATAAGCAGTGACTTTCGTTTACTAAAAGCTGGGTAAACAAGGTTACGCAGTGAGAATAACATGAAAAGCTATGCAAGTTTGTCGTGCTTTGGATTCGGAAATAAAAATATTCACATGATTTCATGACTCAACAGAGTCCGGGTGTTGAATGTAGATCCAACTATCATATGACGCGCGTGGTTAATGTTGTACACTAAAAGGTTCTGAGATTGTATTGTTGTTACTGTATTTTCTTTCCCAAGACTGAGAAAATATATTCATTGAAAAATCCTTATACATTTATATAAAATATTTATTTCTTGTTTTTATGTGCTGTTAAGTGAGGTAGAATTTGTTTAACCATTAATTCGTTACTCTTTTTTCCTGACTGAGCTTCTTCGGCATGTATCAAGTGGCTATAGTCAGTTTTAAAGACTTTTGTAAAACTCAGGTAAGTATTAATGTTCACATTTGTTCTGCAGCCTAAATTTTTTCTTCCTTCAATAATTCCAGCTAATATTTATAACTTTGTACATAATTTATTCGTGGATTCTTTAAATATTTGTTTTGTATTAGAATGCTTTTGACGTTTTATTTATAAATCGAAATTATTTGCTAAAACATCAAAATTCACTCTGCATTACCATTAATGTAACAGAGAGATCCCAATACCCGAACCCTTTGGCATTTACTTTAAGAGTCCTAAGGGTTTATTTAATTAGATCTTATATTCTACAGAAAGAAAGTAACACAGCAAAACCCGAAGTGAATTAAAAATCCTGGATAAATGCAGTTTTTAGTACAGCCTGCGTTCATTCTAAGAGAAATATCTTAAACAAATGTATTCCGTATTTTTGAAGAATAAGAATAAATTAAATATATTCAAGTACTAATTATATGAAATGAGTAGTATTATATAATATATTAAAATTAAAATACGAAAAAATTATTGTAGAAAAATATACATGTCCGACATACAAAGTATAATTCAAAAATTTACCTAAAAATATTAAATTTTAAATAATGATATAAAAGTTTGTTGAAAAAATATTAAGAATGTCTAGATAAATAAATAAATAAAAGACATAAAAATAAATTATTTCCACTTATCACGAAATTTAAAAATTACTTCTTGAAGAAAAAAATTATCGAATTTAAAATCTTATATAAATAGGTATGGTTTTTTTTTTTTTTTTTTTTTTTTGATTGTCCTTTTTAATTTATTTCTATATGTTATTTTTTTATTTATAAATAATACCCTATCTAATTTGTTCTATTTATCTATTAGTATACTTTTTGAAGACACGTGTAAGTTTTAGGTATAATTGATTTTTAACATTTTGGTTTTTATTCATCCATTATATTTTTTTTTGTATTACTACATATAAATCTTGTGTTGAAATCGGAAAGTTAGAATCCTACTAGCCCGCTTAACCCTACATCACAGCCCTAGATTAGTGTTATATTTCGAAAATATAATAGTTTTGCCTTTTGTGTGTGGTCCAATGACTCTGATTCTTGTATTCTAGGCTATATTTTTCAATATATCAAATCTTACTATTTGGTAAAATATACGTTCTACTAAACCAGTATTCTTTTGTTTTATGTTAATTATATATATATATATATATATATATATATATGTATATATAATTGTTTTTTTTTCTGAAAGTAAAAATATGCCTTTAAAATACTGTTTTTAATAATGTATGAATTCAGCTCGTCATTGGATAACGGATAATTTTTCAGTTAAAATATACTTACGAATAATTATATGTTTATGACTAATTGCTGCATACAATATGTTTTTAGCGAATACTTATAATACAAAACGACACATCTGCTTACAATTAATCGTTTGTTATAATTGTCAAACTGATAGCTATTTGCGCAATTAATTCGTAAGACAATTTATAAAAAATTATTTCGCAGTTCGAGTTTTGTCTTGGAGTTACAATGTACAGTGAACGCGAAAATGCTTAAGATGAAATATCGGTTAACACGAAATAATAAAACGGTCTCGACAAACTGCTATGTATTTTCATGCATTTTTTTTTTTTTTTCTTTTATAAAGAAACGAAAATTGCTTAACGCGAAAAGATTTCCCTTCTAGGAACGAACAAATAAAGGAAAACACCAGTCGCGTAGGCGAGATTTAAGGTATCCGACTACGTTCGGAACCGTGATTTTGCAAAAGCGCATAAATGGATAATTTTCATGATATTTAGTATCACTTAGATTAGAATACATATATCAAATTGTTTTAAGGACATTTTGAAAAAAAATTATTTAAATACAATATTTTGGCAAAAAATTAACTTAGAATAATCTTTTTTCAAAATGTTCTTCTTTTATGAAAAATGCTTCTATTATAATAATATTTTGCCTGTATATAGCTCAGACCTCTCTACAGAGGCTCAACTAGAGTTTTTAAAAATCTCACATTATTTTCAGAGTTACCACCAATTGAAATATAATTATTGGCTTTTTTTTTCTTAAAATTGCTCCCCTCTGTTGTCGTAAAATATGGATAAACCCACTTCTAAGTTACATATTTCAAAAATTCTAGTTGAGCCTCTGTACAGAGGTCTGAGCTATATACAGGCAAAATATTATTATAATAGAAGCATTTTTCATAAAAGAAGAACATTTTGAAAAAAGATTATTCTAAGTTAATTTTTTGCCAAAATATTGTACTTAAATAAATTTTTTTTGTCAAAATGTCCTTAAAACAATTTTATGCATGTATTCTAATCTGAGTGACACTAAATATCATGAAAATTATCCATTTATTCACTTTTTTAAAATCACGGTTCCGAACGTAGTCGGATACCTTAAGAGGGGTGTAATACTCGCATGTGAGAGAGTTGGCTTCATATGTTTCGTAGAAAGGAGGATAACTTAGTTTTGAAATACTCACGGAATAGCCCACACGAGACAATTTTATTCATTTAAGCTACTTTCGCCACACAAAAACATCTCATCTCTCACGAGTTTGCTTTGGAATTCGGATCGTAAAGTAAGATGAGTGATTCTTACCAGAAAAGCGCAAGGTTGCAATGATAATTGATAACCCGGCTCACTCCGACTTATATCACTCCGACTTATTGAAAAGCTTAATAATAAGCTTATAAAGCTTACCTTTTTGCCTCATAATACAACAAGCGTCTTGCTGCCTTGTTTGATCAAGGGATTATACAAGACATGAAATTTTTCTACCGATAGCAATTGTTTCGAAAATATTTTTAAGCAATCGAAGTAAATGAATATTTGTCAATCACTTTATTTGATGCTCTCAGATATATAAATAAATGTTTTCTAATAACCATGATTTTGTTAAATATATGTTGTGGTTTTTTCCAATTTCCTTTTTAACACGAAATTCTTTTAACTCGAAAAGATATTACTGTTATTTAGCTTCGTGTTTAGCAATTTTCACTATAGTTGTTTGATTTTCATTTTTTGTTGAAGAAATATTTTTAGAATAAAGGATGTGTTGGTTAAAGACGATGTTGTGTCTGTTACTTGTGAAGAAATGCATGTATTGAGAAAGTTAAAATGCCCCCTATTAAACTGACCCTTGAAGAATGCAAATGATCAAAAATATTCGGTTGCGATAAAATGTGATTTATTCAAAAGAAATACGCAGCTTTAAGGTAAAAATTCCTTTTAATGTTCAAAAAACACCCTGGGTATTTTCTAAAATTGCTATAGTTCACTTTATACCTTATAGAAATGGATGTTTCTCAAATGTGATAAATGACTCCCAGACAAAATGGAGAAAAATTAAAGTAAAAATTACTTTTTAAAACTTCTTCCGATATTTTTCCTGTGTTTTTTCTTTTCTGTCTTATTTGGAGTAATTTTTATGGTTAATGACTACTGTGAATTAAGGTAACATAGGGTGTTCAAAAAGTATGGCAGCACTTTCAAAAAGGAATTTAAAATAAACAAAGAAAATTTCGCTTACGGTTCCATAGAGAAAAGATTAGTTTCTGTTTAGTGTCGGGGTAAGCATTAAGTCGATTGCGATCGACCGGTGGCCCGCCAAGATATTTTGGGGTGACCGCCTTCACTAAAACCTAATAATTTCATCATATGAAGGTCGAGAAATATTTTAAATATACAGAGGGGAAAAAATCGAATCACAAGAGAAAATTTCGTTAAATGGAAATTACGCTTCACTATTTGGAGGTTATTTTAAAAAGAAAATCGTAAAATGTTCTTGGTTATAAGAAAAGTTTGCTAAATAGAGAAATTCGTAAGATAGAGGTTCGTAAAAGGGAGGTCCAACTGTATTGTAGACTTTTATTTAGCTCACTACATCTACGTTACTGAGTGGACCCCAACATTCTGAAAGAATTAGAAGTAGCCCGTACCCTTGAAAAGTCTGCCCACCCCTGGTTTAGTGAAATGCAAACCAAATAGTGCAACGTTCACGTGCTGTAGCACTCTCGGTTCAAAATGGCTTCACCGCAGGAACAAGCGCAAGTTGAAGCAGGGTTTATTGAATTAATATCCACAACACATGTACAGCAAAAATTTCAGATTACCCGTGAAGGAAATCCACTCTCAAGATCCATAATTTATAAGTGGCATTTAAGAATTTCGACCACAAGTAGCGTATTGTGAAAACATCTGGCCACAGTAGCAGAAACTGAGGGAAGGTCACTCGAATAGACTTGATTTGTTGCGCGCGACTAATGGCGCGCTCATTTAAATAGTGCAATAAGACTTTTTAAAAAAGCTTTAATATTTTCTTTATGAAACATAAAAAATCGTAAGGGTGTTTATTTTTTATTAAAATTTAAAAGAGAGTGAAGCGATACTTTTTTTCCGAACACACGGTATATTAATAAACAAAGGAAAATGTGTAATTTTTTATCTTAAAACTATGCATTATTCAAAAAAGAATTTCGAGAGTAAATTTTCTTTGCGTCATTTACAGAAATTAAGTTCGTTCTTGACGTAACTAAACGTAAATTGTAACATAAACGGGAACTTCCAATTATTTAATTTAATCTTAAACAACATTCAAAATTATAATGGTCCTGATCCTTCAGGACTCCCGCGTAAATAATTAGTTAGCTTGCCTACCTAACGGGATTTAATAGTGACTATCTCTTAAAAATTAAAGTCTCAGTGTATTTAAAGTAAGCTTAAATAAGATTTCACCTTAGATATCTTTCCACAAATGACAAGCTCCGTCCACGGAAGTCATATGAATTTGGGGACCTCCGGTTACCGCTTTATATAAAAACATAGCTTTTTGTTTTTGTCCACCGTCGTGTGTGTGCGTGCGCGCGCGCGCGCGCGTACCTTGCCCAAAACTGAAAACAACATACTAGCTTTCATCGATCGAATTTAAAAGTTTCTACAGACCATCTGAAGTGTACTTAACCACAGCTCGAGAATTCAAAAGAAAACGCTGACACATAGTACTATTTTTTTTTTTTTTTTTTTTTTTTTTTTTCAATGAAGTTCAAGGTCTTCGATCAACCAAGTTCTGGAATAGAACACAGCCTTCTCGTAAGAAGTGAGACATGCCAAAGGGTTTCTGCAATCCATCGCGAACAAAAGGTACTCATTTTCCGGTAATATCTCTACATAGATCTTGTGAATAATGCAAAAAAATTATTTTAAATTTTTATTATGTTGACATTTTTTGACCTGCCTAGTAAGTCATTTGAAGTTTCGTTTTTGTCTGGAAAGTTGCTTGGTAAACGTGTGTTTTAATTAAAGCTTGGAATTTGATGACATGCCGTTTTTTAATTAATGCTTAGTAAACATTTCTAACTAGAACATGAATCTTGATCATGAATATAGATATTTTAGAAATGCGAGATTTTTAATCGTTAATTTACGTTCATAGTAATTTTCAATGTCTTTTTTTTTTAGGTGGATAAAATGGTTAGAAACCTAAAATGAGGTTACTATAATAATACAAAAAAATGTGAAAAAAAATAATCGCGCTACACCAAAACTAAATCAAGAAATTAAAACACAGCGGTATCTCAAGTGATATCGTTCCTAATTTAATTCGTTTTTGTTCTCGGTCCTTGTCTAGGAGTACATTTTATCATGTGAGAAATCTATTTAGAAGTTTCTAGATTCAATGAATATGGGAGAAATTAAAGAAATAAATTTGTGTAATTAAAACGAATTTTTAATTATGAAACTTTTAATTTTTCATGTTTTACTATAAGAATCCTTTTTCATTTCATCAAGTGGCTGTGGTAGCCGAATGGTTATGGTCAAGAACTCGTAGCAGGCGTGTCATGAGTTCAGATCCCAGTGTCACTGAAGACCCACCGTGTAGAAAAACTAGTGCAAGTTAAATATTATCAAGGCAAAAAATCCTCCCGTTAGCGTGATGTGGTACTTCGGAGAGCAGTGTGCTAATTCAGTTGTCCTCCTCAACCCTTACCCGAGGTCTCCCTTTAGTAAGGTGACTAACCGTCCTTCTTTTATAGGTTCTGTCCTTCCTCGAAAAGTGTCCTCCTACTTGTCCTCCTTTTCAATATTTTAAAACTGATCTGTTAATCTCTATTCAGAGATGAACCAAACATGTATCCAATATGTCGAAGAATGGTCTGAAACGAATATCACAGGAAATAACAGTTTTCAATGGTGTTTTTTGACTTCTTCGCAAGTAAATTGGGCAGATATAGAAAATTGTGTTGAGTTTTTATCCAAAGAAATGGCTGATATTAAAATCGATAACAATGGTCTGTTTGAATAAATTAGAAGACTGGATGTATATTTAAATTCTAATAAATTGGAACAATTGGTATGCAGCATGCTGAAATTGATAAAAGATGTGTGTGTGTGTGTGTGTGTGTGTGTGTGTGTGTGTGTGTGTGTGTGTGTGTGTGTGTGTGTGTGTGTGTGTGTGTGTGTGTGTGTGTGTGTGTGTGTGTGTGTGTGTGTGTGTGTGTGTGTGTGTGTGTGTGTGTGTGTGTGTGTGTGTGTGTGTGTGTGTGTGTGTGTGTGTGTGTGTGTGTGTGTGTGTGTGTGTGTGTGTGTGTGTGTGTGTGTGTGTGTGTGTGTGTGTGTGTGTGTGTGTGTGTGTGTGTGTGTGTGTGTGTGTGTGTGTGTGTGTGTGTGTGTGTGTGTGTGTGTGTGTGTGTGTGTGTGTGTGTGTGTGTGTGTGTGTGTGTGTGGAAAATACTTAACCATTTCAAAAATGAACATATAATCATTTAGTTATTCTTTTTGAATTCACGGTGTGCTGACCTGGCACTAATGCAGAAATTGAAAGAGTTGTTTCAGTTGGTAATGATTTTTGGACAAGTGAGAAATCAAGATTGAATGTTGATACTTTAGCTGTAGCACTTACTGTAAAGCTCAATATAAAGCATATTTTTTGCTCTGAAATTTCCGATGTATTAGAAAATAATATATAGATACAAAAAATATTAAATGGGAAAATACTCGTTTAAGTAAATAATTAAAAGGAGAATGCAAGCATAATTAGCATATTTCTATTTGAATATAAAAAATGTTTAAAATATTTACGTTATAACTTTTTCTTGAATTTCTCGCTCACATCCTCCTTTTCATTGGAAAAATTTGTCACCTTATATGTATCCCTATTGTTGTTTTGTTGTGCCATGTTAATAAATACTCACTCACACGCGAACTGTTTCTCTGGTTTCTATCACGTCCTAGACACATAGATGACACATTGTAGTGAAGTTGATATGCGTTAAATCTCTACCTAGGATTAAAGTCCTCACATAGCATATTGTAAAAGTTTGGTGAGTATTGTGCCATCTCCAATGTCATTTTCGTCACTTGACCGGAGTTCAAATTTGTGTAATCCATCGCAAGTAGTCCTCGTATAGTTTCGTAATTTGAACAAATAAAAAATAAAATATGTAGTAATAAACAATAAACCACAATCCGTTCCGTTTAAAAGGCAGAAGAAGAATAAAAATCTCTTGATTTAGAGGATAAATAAGGTTTTGAGAGAAAAAGTATGTTGAAAAAAACAAGTTTGTGTGATCGAAATTCTTCGCTATATATTATTTAATTGCTTATAAAATAGTTGTAATGTATTTAGTAGTTCCGGATTGAGCTGGAAATCGTTTGCAGCGTATAAATATTATTTATGATATTTAGTGTCACGTAGATTAGAAAATGTATATATAAAATTGTTTTAAGAATAATAGTATTAATAAAAATAATACTTAAGTACAATATTTTTGACAAAATTAACATAGAGATTTTATTTTTCAAAATGTTCTCCTTTTGAAAAATGCTTCTATTTTGCCTGTATATAGCTTAGACCCGTGTACAGAGTGTTCAACTAAAATTTTTGAAAATATATCACTTAGAAGTGTGTCTTTTATCCATGTTTTTTACTTATCAACAGAGGGGAAAAATTTTAGAAAAAACGCCGATAATTATTTCAATGGGTTGTAACTCTGAAAATAATGTGAATTTTTCAAAAATCATAGTTGATCCTCTGTACAGAGGTCTGAGCTATATACAGGCAAAATATTATTATAAAAGAAGCATTTTTCACAAAAGGAGAACATTTTGAAAAAAAGGTTATTCTAAGTTTATTTTTAGCCGAAATATTGTATTTAAATAATTTTTTTGTCAAAATGTCCTCAAAACAATTTTATACATGTATTCTAATCTAAATGACACTAAATATCATAAAAATTATCCATTTATGCGCTTTTTTAAAATCACGGTTCCGAACGTAGTCGGATACCTTAAGGAATTCAAAATGCATAAATAAACATTTATGCATGATATATATTTTTTGCATTAAATTTCTTTTCTAATACTTTGAATTGCTAAATTCGGTCTATATTACCGCATAAAATCTGGCGTATAAAGAGCAATTTAAAAACAAAAAATATCTAAATTTAGTGGTACACATTATATACGCCGGGTATAAAATGGTAGCTTCAAAAATAAAACGAGATATGACCATAAAAAAATTAGATTTCTATATAAATCGGAATATTACTTATTTAAAAGAAATGGCATACCTCTGATGAACTTAAAGTGTAGTAGTTCTAGAAGTATAATACTTTTTCAAAATCCTGGGATAAAAACTTGAATAAATGACTTTTCAAAACATAAAAGTATTACAACTGCACATTTAAATTCTTCCGTAATAAATTATATATAGTTTAAAAAAACTAAAAACCACTCTCTTTATAGTTATTCGAACTAAGTTGTAGTCGCCAAGTCTGGTGTTAGTCACCAAATCTGGAAATGGGATTTGAAATTAGTCGTCAGATGCGGGAGGGGAACTGAAAATGGGAAATCGTTAATCCTGATGACCCTGATCAGGACAATGGAACAAAAATTATTAGGTTATTGTATTGTCATCGGTCCTGAACACGTGAGCAAAATTTCGAATTAATCTGACCTCTTAAAGTGGGTAAAATTTGAATTCCGTTGCATACAAGTGAAGCTTATAAAAGTGTATTAAAAAAGGGTGTGCGCGTTATTCGGCGAATATATCTTAAAATTAAAAATTGCAGCTTGAAGATATAGAGCTGCGTATGTTATACGGCGGATTTTATGGTAATAATTTTTAGGCTTAGAAAGTGTATTTATGAATCACGATTATACAAATAATATGCTGATCGCTATATCCCCCCCCTCCTCCTTTTCCACTTGAATGTAACGCAATTATACCAAAAAAATTCAGATAGATTTTTTTTTCTTTTTATTTGAACAAATTTTTTCTACAACTTTATACGCTACACTGTAATTCTTAAAAATGAAAAAGGGATTTATTAATTTAATTTTTTGATTCATGAACGTAAATATTAACCCTTCATAATGTTATATTTACATTATTTTACAGAAGATTAAATTAATATCACACAAACAAACAATCGTTCTTAATTGTAACGTCTAGGTCATTTTAAAGAATATTAAATCGTTTTCAAATATTTTTAAGTATTTCGTAATATTTTTTATTAGTTTTTAAGTCTTATAGCATAATAAATTTGCTACAAAAAAATTCAAAACAAATATATTGTTATTAAATTCTATAAGCAGTGTCTATAGAGGAAAACAGCTTTTGTAAAAAAGCAATTTACTTTTTTATTCAATGAATAATATGTTGTTGTTACTAATGCCACCTGATCGGCAAAGGCCGGATCAAGGCCCATGAAATTCATCATGGTAAAGGGCTAAGTGACGCCTGTCGTTAGCCGTAGCTTTGAGCACCATACAGGTGACAGTACGATAATGAGTAATATAAATAAGACAATTTATGTAAAAGTAAGAGATGAATAAAAACACTGTACATCTTTTTTTCCCTAAAAACATTTTTAATTCATATTTTAAGTTCTAATTTTTAAAATAACGAGGTCTAACATCCCTTGTATTGCTTTGATGACACAATCTTACATCGTTTAGAATAGTGAATATTGTAAAAAATTTATCATTTAAATTGTTTTGCAAAGTCCTGACATGGTATAAAATTTTAAGGGGTGAAACATATATAAGCCAACATGTGTATAATCTCTTTCACCCGATTTTATCTTAGATTTACAATGTCTGTTGCCAATAACCTTTCTGTATTAAGAAAATTAAGGTATCCGACTACATTCGGAACCGTGATTTTAAAAAAGTACGTAAATGGATAATTGTCATGATATTTAGTGTCACTTAGATTAGAATACATGTATAAAATTGTTTTAAGGACATTTTTTGACAAAAAAAATTTAAAAGCACTATTTCGGCCAAAAATTAACTTAGAATAACCTTTTTTCAAAAGGTCCTCTTTTTATGAAAAATGCTTCTATTATAATAATATTTTGTCTGTATATAGCTCAGACCTCTGTACAGAGGCTCAACTATGATTTTTGAAAAATTCACATTAGTTTCAGAGTTACATCCCATTGAAATAATTATCGGAGTTTTTTCTTAAAATTTCTCCCCTCTGTTATCGTAAAACAAGGATAAACCCACTTCTAAGTTATAATATTTTAAAAATTTTAGTTGAGCCTCTGTACACAGGTCTAAGCTATATACAGGCAAAATAGAAGCATTTTTCAAAAAAGGAGAACATTTTGAAAATGGGTCATTCTATGTTAATTTTTTGTCAAAATATTGTACTTAAATTATTTTTTATTGTAATACTATTCTTAAAACAATTTTATATACATTTTCTAATCTACGTGACACTAAATATCATAAATATTATCCATTTATACGCTTTTGCAAAATCACGGTTCCGAACGTAGTCGGATACTTAACCTATTTACAAATAAAATAAATATTAGTCTTCGTAAGCTATAAGATTTTTACATCTTCACACATATTATTTGATGATCTTTAAAGATATAAGCTATTATATATTGATATTTTTTCTGTTTTATGTAATATAAAGAAAAACGGTAAAAATTTTCTCTAAAATATAAAACACACAAAATATTTCTCCTAACATTATTTTTGGTATTTATAAAAATCATTTTTTTAGTAAGATACTTAATAAACAGTATTTAACTTTTCAACGTACCAGGTGTCCAAGAAGTATGACTACACTCTCAAATATTAATTACGAAAAAACAGAAATATTCACTAACGCGGTTTTTTCTTTTCTTTTTGTTCCATAAATATAAAACTGTGGAAGCCTAGCGGCTGAGTGGTTAGTGCATCACCCTTTCACACCACGGGTTCGAGGTTCAAAACTCCGGACTGGGCAAGGTTGACTCAGCCTTTCATCCCTTCAATGGGTCGATAAAATGAGTACTAAGCTTGTTTGGTAACTTAACACTGAGGGTTTTCGCGTCAGATTGACCACCTGACCGGAACATCTGCTGTGCCCCTCAAGGCCAAAAGTCGCGTATACTGAGTAGAGTGCAATAGGCCTTGTCTCTCTTGGGATGTCGTGCCACAGAGTAAAAATGTAAAGTTTCTTTACAATGTTTTTTTGCGTGATTTCAACATGCCCACCACTGGTTGCGCGCCATACATGAGATTTATACCACATTTTACGAAGCATTGCAGGATTGACAATCTAAATGGCCACAGTGATTCGACTTTTCGTTTCATCCGAGTTACTAATTTACTATTGGTAAGCAATGTTTTTCACGTATCCCTACAGGAAGTCCAAAGGTATTATGTCTAGAAAACTGGGTGGCCGCGCTATTGGGCTTACTTTTTCCTTCCATCGTCCAATGAACTTTTTCTTATTTCTAAACTCCAGTCTAGCGGCTCCCCATTTACACTGTACATGTATTGCAGATTTAAATTCGATAAACCTTGCAACAACTTGCTCTTGTTCTTGCGGTGAAGTTCTTTTGAAATGCGAATGTTGAAAAACGTTAACATTACGCCATTTTAGTTAGAATTTTATTGAACAAAACTTTTATCTTTCCTTTGCAGAACGTGAAAAACCTGTAAGTAAAAATCTTTTCTGTTTATTTTTAATTAATTTTAAAATAGTAGCCATACTTTTCGGACACCCAAAATATTATCCACGCACAACAATTATAAATTCCAGTATAGATAAAAAGGAATTAGGGTTAAATATCATAAAATTTATTTGAAAAGCGCGTTAAACTGTATTCATGACATTACCAGTTTTTATATATTCATTTATTATATTTAAATAATATAAATGGAATATTATTTATGCTATTTATTTTATTATTTATTATGTAATATACTTTCTGGAATAAGTAAGACTTCTAGTAATATTATTGTGGCAAATGAATAAACGCATTATTTTTTAAAAATTGATTTCAATATTCTGTTCTTCATTCAAAAGAAACCCATTATAAAATGAAAGAAAATTGTGACGATATTTACCATGATATACATTTACTCTTATATTTTTACTGAAAATAACTTTCATTCACACACAAACATGATTTTATCCCTACAAATAGATTTGCAGGCATACCCATAAATAGGTAGCATAATTGACTAAGTCAATATTTTGAAGGATGTAGCTCACATTGATAAACAACTCTTTTACGCTTTTATGTAAATATTCCAATGTTATTATATAGTGCTGTTTGTTGATATCTCGTTTCCAAATTTAAAAGGGTTTGTATTTGTGAATATTTTGAAATATGTTATACTTTTAGGGTTACTTGTGTGTGTGAATGCAGTCCTAATATTCTTTCAAAACACATACTCTGTGATGCATTTCTTATTTTTGGTTTTTAAATATTTCTTGTAAATACAAACTTTTGATTTAATACTTATTTTGACTGTTTTCTGCCTTTTAAAACTTCACCTTATGCTTATAAATAGTCAATTTTCTCATTTTCAAATGTTAACCGGGATAAATATATTTAGCGAAAAAAAAATCTAAGTGTTTCAATTGTGCATTCTCCAAAACCTACTCTTACTTTCCTTTTTCAACCATTTCTAAAAATCGTTAGACTACCTTTTATCATACATTTAGTTTTAATTTTTGTTTTAAATATATAACAAGAAAATATTTAAAAACAAAAAGGAAATGAATAGATAAGAATAATTCTCAAAGGGATTTTTTAAACATTAATTAATAATATCCATGATTGCAAGCAAAATCCTTATGAAGCGAGCTAAATCATATCTCCTAAGTTTTTTCTAGTAATTTCTCTGTATTTACAATATTCCTACGTTTTATTTAACCAGGTAATTTTTATTGAAAACTTTTCACAATATACAAGCTACAAAAATGCAATACTTAAGTTTTCTATATGCATATTTTTTAATAAAAGAAATAAACCTGATATTCGGAAAGTTTGTTTGGGGATATTTCCTTTGCTTACCTTAAACCATTGTACAATATGCAAAATATTTTAAAGCCTTTGCCATTTTAAATAAACTTAGATAAAAAGTTATAATCTTAGTTATTTTTATCTCTGCGAAATATCATTTGATTAAATTTCTAGTTACATCTTTATATATAAAAATCTTCTGTGTGCGTGTGTATGTGACTAAACTCCTCCTAAACGGCTTGACCGATTTTGATGAAAATTTTTGTGTGGGTTCAAGTGAATTCAAGAATGGTTTAGATTAACAATTCGGTCCGATATTGCAATTAGTTAAAAATATATTAATTATAAAAACATTAAAAACATTCAACTCAACATTCACCTGCATTGTAGTAACAACGTTATTGTTATAAAAATGACGTAAGTTGGCGTCGAAAATCGATTTTCAGCCTAACTGGCCAAACGGGGCCTTTATTGTTTCAAAAATGCAGAGGAATCATGCTTTTTAGCGTTTTTAATTAGTTTTTCTTTTCAAATAATCTTTATATATGTCATTCTTCTGTGCGTGTGTATGTGACTGACTCCTCCTAAACGGCTGGACCGATTTTGATGACATTTTTTGTGTGGATTCAAGTGGATTCGAGAATGATTTAGATTCACAATTCTGTCCAATATCACAATTAGTTAAAAAGATATTAATTAAAAACCTTAAAACGCATAATTGTTTTACCCATGTGTGCTGTTTATTCTGCTAATGCGCGGCAAGAAAAAAAAAAAGAAGAGGAGAGAATTTTCTGAAATTTTCAATATTTTTAAAATTGCAATCTAATTTTTCTTTCAAAATCAGACATAAAATAAATACAATATCGGAATGATTATTCATTTTGCCACGATACGGCATATATCTTTATATATATAATTCTTCTGTACGTATGTATGTGACTGAATACCTCCTAAACGGCTGGACCGATTTGGATGATAATTTTTGTGTGGGTTCAAGTAGATTCGAGAATGATTTAAATTCACAATTCGGTCCGATATCGCAAGGGCTGCGGTAGCCTAGTGGTCAAGGTATCGGATCGTGGCAGGCATGTCATGAGTTCGAGCCCAGTACCACTAAAGACCTACCGTGTAGGGCAGCGATGCACGTTAAATCTGTCGAAAGATGAAACGTCCTACCGTAGGAGGGGTGTGGTAGTTAGGAGAGGGAATGCCAGCTCAAGTATCGTCCACGTCACTTGCCAATGGTTCGAAATTACGTGATCGTCGCCAAAAGCACTCGTGTAGCTGAACAGTGCGACGTTAATATTCACTCACTCAATCGGTCCGATATCGCAATTAGTTAAAAATACACCAAAATTATGTAAGGGTGGTCGATTGTTCATAAAAAATTCGTGGGCAATATTCTTGAAGCCACTATTTTGAGCGGCAAACTTCAAAGTGAAGTTGTACTTCTACCACAGACTCAACTACCCATCCTTCAGACTCAACTACCCATTCAAATGTTTGCAATTTCCAATTCGCTTGTTATTTGCTATGATGACCATTAATAAGTCACAAAATCAAACAATGACAATATGTAGCTTAGATTTAGAAAACCCTTGCTTTTCGCACGGCCAATTATATGTTGCATGTCCGAGGTTTGGCAAACCATTGCATTTGTTTGTTTATACCTCTCAAGGATTAACCAAAAACATTGTACATTCAATGGCATTATGATAAATTTATTTTTTGTGCATTAAAAAATATACCTGCTATGAAAATAGCTCGAGTTTTATCTTTTTTACCCTTTATTTAAAACAAGTTTAAGTTTCTATTCAGAATAGCTTCTATATTCAACTTAGTTCATAGTAAATGCATACCCACACGCAATCGATAGATCGAAATGTGGTAACTGTATATGTGATGATGTCAGGTGTTATAGTAACTTTCTTTATAAAAAATTTCATCAAAACGGTCCAGATAGTTACAACTTATTAAAAATGTTTTTAATTTTTGGATTTAAGACGTTAGTACAGGACAACGTCTGTCAGGACCGCTAGTATTTTATATTCTAATTTTTTGAAGCTATTCCTTTAAATACTTAATTATTTTCTACAGAATTCTCCTGAATAAAAATTTATTATTCTTGATTCTCTATGTCAATTCTTTTTTTTTCTCTCTATTGTTATTCAGAAATAATAATGCCAAATAAAATAAAATAATTTCCTAAAATAAAGAAGGGAATACTTCTGATTTCAAAGATGTAAAATCAATTAATGAGAAACCTTTTACTAAATATAAATCTTTAACACAATTCATTTTTTCCTTTTTTTAAAACATGTTTGTAGGAACAAAAATGTTATTTAAGAAAATGATCTTTTGCTTAAAATGTACCATATAGCATAAAATTTTAAATATTTCAAACTATTTAAAATGCTTAGGAATACACCATAAGCGTACGATTCCTAAGCGTACGATCTCTCCTTATGGTTGGAAAACAAGAGAATTTTTCAACTTCAAGGATCTTGGAACTTTTTTGGTAGATAGAAATGTTATGTAAGTACTAATAAATATACGTATAATTTATGAATTGTTTTTTTTCCTGTACAATTTCTTCTGATATTTAATTATCAAAACTTTTGGAAGACTAGATATTAATCCTTTCAAATCTAAAGTATTAATTTCTCTTTTCAATTTTCTTATGTCCTTCATAAGCTACAGAATAGAAATATGCTATAAGAGAATACATATATAGTCAGAGATCTTATTTTGTGTGTTCCAAACGTAAAATAAAATTTTAAAATAATCTTAAATATTAATGAATACTTCAAATTTGCTTTTTTTTTTCAATAAATAAACTCCAACAGGGACAAACAATTCTTATTCTCATAACTTTTTATTCGTGTTGAGGGGACTAAAACGAGAAGAGGGAAAAATCATTGTAATATAGAAACCTAATGATGAGAGAAATAACAGTCGTTTTTATACCAATTTTTGTTCCCTTCCATAAAAAAGCTTAACCACACCCAAGGGTGTTTTTACCGACTTATCCATATCCAGATTACTCGCTAACTTTGACACACTGCACGCTTCAAAATCTGTTTTCAGGGGGCTCCACCCCTACGGTAAGAGATATTTTTACCGGAATATCAAACACGAACATCTCCAATTCGTGAATCGCGTTTCATTCAAGTGCAAGATAACAATCAAAAGAGAGGAGGTTCCTTTCGAAATTCTAATACATTTTGAAAGGGAGTTCACTATAATACGTAAAATTCGAAAATAATTTCCCTTTTTTTTCCCACACGAAAGTCACTTATAACCAAAAGCTTGCTGTAATTGATTCAAATCGCGCTCATGTAGATCACGCTCCCCAATCCGATTCAGACTAACCTCCATAGATTTCAAGGAATTAACAGCTATTTTTTATTTAATAGGATTTTATAGTACTATGTGTGAAGTACTATGTGTCTTCTTTAACCTCCGGAAGTTAACTTATACAAATAGATTGAGAAATAATTTTACATAAAAGATCTTTTCAAATGCATCAGAGGGAGAAGTCTGATTCTTTAGTCTTATACATTGAGCAAGTTTGTGTGATTGGTTGGTTTGTTAGCATTAAGCAACCAAAAGCAACACAAGGGCTCGAGATAGTAGATCTCATCATTTTGAACCACGGTGAAAACACGAGATCGACTTCCTTCTCTCCACATCCGAGAGGACTGAAAAATCCAAAAAATTTAATGCGCATCATCCTCAATAGGACAGTCATTGGAAGTTTCAGGTATCAATCGGTTGTGTGACGTTTAAGATAAATAATGGTAGCGTGATATATTGATTAATTTAAATATTTAGTTTATTTACGTCACAGCTATTATTTACAGATTATATATTGAAGTTATTAAACTTATTAAAAGATTATATTAGAGTTCAAAGCAGTGATTTGTGAGAGGAGGGTTCCCTTTTGGATACCGCTCACTTGAAGGTTCAAAGAATCTCTCCGGTTCTCCCTCTCTCTGCTCAGGGATCAGGCAGCCTGGGCCTTTTAGTCTCATTACATCCTGCTAGTGGCGGGAAAAGGGTCCCTCGTGGTATCAAAGGTCGCCGGGGCGATCCAAGATGGTACTACGCAATAATTTAAAGTTGCACAAGTGTCTTTGCACATGTGGTGATTATTTCCACAAAGACGCCGATCACAGCTGCGTGGAGGAAACGTTACAGTTGCAAACCCTCACTCTTAAACTATAATTTGCACTTGGATATCGAGTCGAATTCGAACACTGCTGACCATGATGTTCACCAAACTTTGTTCCTGAATGCGAAAAAAATTATTTTCTCATAATAGTCGATGCTAATGCATGTAATAGACAACACAGTTCAGAGTGATAGTGCAATGAAAATTGAGATACTAAGAATATAGAACGCCAATAATAATACGCATTCATTGGTACTTACATATTATACCTTCCACCAATGTTGTCGAATCAAAAGGTGTCGCTAATTGCTGTCATCACATGCGAAAACAAGTTTATTGCGTTTTTACATCGTGAGAAGTTTTTCTTATTATTGGCAGCATATCACGGCATTTGGCGGCGTTTTCTCATTTGATGAATTGATGGATGGTATGATACGCAAGTAGGATATATATAATTTAATATGAAACCATTTTTATGACCTTTAATATTTTTTTATCTTGCTGACTGTGTGGCGTAGTTGGTTTGTCGCTGGCCTTCTGTACCCAAGGTTGCGGGTTCTACCCCGGCCCAAGTCAGTGGATTTTCCGGAAGCAGAAAATCGACAGCGGCCATGTCGTATGATTATATGGCATGAAAAAGATCCTTTGAGTGTCCGTTTGGCTTAAATAAAAGTTAAATTAAAAGTTAAAAAGTCTCGGCAAAGTTAAATTCTTAATATAAATTTCGCATCGGCAGAGCTCAGGTGCCTCCCTCTGGGGAAGAAACTGGGCATCAAAATTACTTGCGGCGATTGGTATTGCCTAAATGGTGCCGAACTAAAAAGTGATACTAGCTTCTAGGGAATGAACTAGATCTGCAAAGGTAGAAATACCAATATACAGCCCTATTATAGAAAAAAATATATCTTATCCCCATAGCAGATGCGTTAATTCAATGGTTATGTTCTCAAGTACCTAGACGAAGCTATTTCTGTTGAGTCGTCCATTCGAGTCCTGAGGCTACCAAAGGTTCGCATAGTAGTGGGGTCGTACACGTTAAATCTATCGAGCCTTTAAGTCCTCAGGTTAATATGGTGTGGAATTATAGAGAATAAAGTGCGAGTTCATGTATCGTCCTCGTCATCTAACAGCTCAAGTTTACGATGTATTGTTCCCCCCCCCCCCATGCTTCAAAGTGAAACGCTAATTTACAATCAATCAGTTTCATATTGCCATATTTATTCTTAAATAGGAGAAAAATCTTAAGCCAACTTTCCAACGTTTTAGAACTGATAGTAATAAATAAGTTCAAAATCACTTGTAAAAGTTGCAATAAAAACCTAAAATAAACTTTTTCGAAGTCCTTATAGTTGAATAAACCTTTCTAAGACGGTTCACTTTATAGCCATGCCTCATTAAGTCTTTCCTTATGCGATACATAAAAAACGAACCTATCAATATTAATCGTTGTAATCAATTTAATACTCTGGATATTTTCACACCACGCCCTTTGACCTACAGTGTTTCCGGAAAGAGTGAATGGCTATTTGTAATTGAACCTATTTTTAGTGGTCATTCACCACGCCCTAATCCCTGAAATGTCAGGGGAATTAAGCGTCGACTTCCTCTTCAATCAAAATAAAGAGTTTGATAAACACTTTTTAAAAAAAAAAAAAAAATAAGTGTGCCGATAAAGTTTTATAAAACAATTTACAACTTTAAAATTTTTACAATAACATGCTAATGGAGCAGAGGTTCTCAATTTTTTCCCTGAATACATTAGCATTAATTGAAGAAATTTGATGCATTAATATGATAGAAACAAGATGTTGAAAGTGAAGTGAGGGAGCTTCAACTTGATCCTCCGCTCGTGGTTTAAAATTTTGAGGCATATTAGCTGTGGTTTGTGGACTTGTGTTTTTCTAAATAAAATATTCAACCGAAACCGTTCAATAAGCATTAACAATGTAATATCAAAATGTATTTTACTTCATATTTACTTTTAGGAATTAAATCATTCAAAGTTCACAAATTTTTTATGAATATATAAATTTAAAGTGAAGCATTGAAAATGTGTTAGTCACGGTAGAAGCGTTCCTTAGAAAACCGTAAAAAAAAAAACGTGTAAGCAAATACATGCACCATGTGGTAAATTTGGGGATGTGTTCCACAATTTTAAAAATCGTGCAAAATAAAAAAAAATTTTTTTTTTAATTCTAAATATCCCCCCTCCCCTTTCGGCCCAAAAAAACGTGCAAAAAAAGTAATAATGAAATCCATTTTACACATTTATAAAGCAAAAACAATTCCTTTTTATTACAAACAAGTAATATAAAAAAATAGTTTTTAAGTCAATTCCTACTTAGATCAACAAAGAAAAATTTTATTTTAGCTATTTTTTATTACATAGTTGCAATTAATATAAATATATATATACATATGACAGAATCACAACATTAAGTGGTAATTAATTTTTATTAATTATCATTAAAGTATCGTATTGTTATCCAAAACAATCGTGTTTATAAAATTTCAGTTCAACTGAATGCTTTAAAACGTGAGAAAAAAACCTTCACAAGTCGCCAAAAAGGTCGCTAAGTCGCCAAAAATGATACCAACGTGGTTGTATATTTGTAATTCTTTAAATAATTAGTTTTAATCAATTAATTTTTATTAATTATTACTATATTATATTGTATTGTCATCCAAAATAATTCCTGTATATAAAATTTCAGCTCAATTGAGAGCTTTAAAATGTATTTTATTAACGATTGAAAATTCCACCAAGATAAATAAATAAATAGAGAGTGTTTATTAATAGTAGGAATTGAAAAAAATTCAAATTAATGTACAGTGAAAATTCAGTGTCTATAATTACATACAACACATAAGAATTCAAATTGAAATTAGGAGTAAAACTACTAACAACTGTTCATGACTACTTGGATAACAAGCGTGTACGTTTATTACGGATTGGATCATGCGTAGATGTGCCAAATATGTCAAGCACAAGTATCGGTTTTGATTGAAATGAAGAATTCCGCTCCTATTTAACAGAGGGGGTTTTTTTCGTTACAAAATCTGTCATTAGGGGCTGCTTTTTTTTTTAATTCTCAATTTGTTTATATAATTCTTGATCTTCTTCTACACAAAACGTATAATTACGTGAAATTTTAATGCATACTCTATATCAGAATCATATGTAAGAAAATCTTGTTCCATACTTATAGAAAACTTCAAGTCTTCGCGGATTTAATCAGATGTTAATAGCAGAACTAATCCTTCAACTTCGTCATTATTGACTTCTTTATGATCACAAACTGTCATGAATTGGATCAAATCGTCTTCATCCAAAGGGCATGAATCCCCAAATTTTGGGGGGATCCGTTATAGAGCAAAAAAATTTGTGTAAAAACATCGTTAAATTCGGGCACCGTGTTATTTCAAAATCGTGCAAAAAAAAAAGAGTTGGGTACATATATATATATTAGGGTATTTCCTTGACTTTTAAACATCTACAAGAGCATAAAGGGAGCCCTCTGATATACGTATACATACTTGTATATACTTTTTTACGATGCAGATTTACTTTCAGTTTTGCTAATAATTTTTTAAAATGTTTAAATAACATGGTTGTGTCGTAATGATTCAAATCAATTTGTTGCCGAGACATATTTTTGTCTATTTAATTTATTTGAGACGTTTTACTAAATTAGGCGTCATTTGTAACTGGTTAAAAAATGTTATTTTAACACAGCATTTGTTTTTAATTTTCCTAGAATTTTGTATCCCTGCAGAGTAAAAGAACGAAAAATTCTAAAATAATGCCAAACAATTTTTTAAAACTTTCGAGAAAAATCTAGCAACGTATTGATCGTACATTAAGGTGATTATTATTGCACTGCATTATGTTCTTAAACTCTAGTAATTTACGATACTATTACTTTTTTCCCGTGTAATAAAAACTTCTATTAAGGTCTATCTTTTATCTTAATCGGAGAGAAGACAACTTTATTATCTTATCAATTTTTTAACTAAAAATTACAAAAAGAAAAGAAGAATCCTTTAATGAGTAAGAAGATAGGATATTTAATAATAATAAAAAAAAGAACTTTAATTTATGACATGGGTGTGGCCATTTATATGCTGAATCTGTACAAAATCCTCACCTCTAGAAAAAGAATATTTATTGAGCTTTCATGATAATTAAAAAATATTAATGATTTCTAAAACTGCTGTTTCCATCATCTCTTTGAGGATTGTCATTAAATGGCTTTTGGGATTTCGTTCGAAGCATCTGTTCTTTAAGTAGCATTCTCAAAATCGTGATGAATGTCAAAGGACCGTTTGACGAAACCTATTATTTTCCTGATTTTCTTAAGTACTGTTTAGAATTTTATATATCTCATCTTAATTTAGACTTTACTTGAGGTTCTCTAGCCTTGTTAACACAATCATCGTCTATTTCTGCGTCTTAAAATTTTAAAATTAAGTTTTGACTAATAAAAGGTTATTCGCAGTTCTCTTCTTGGTTTCGAAGCGCTATAGTAAAAAAACTAAGACGAATACATCTTATTATTCATCTAATAAGCTAGTGGTGCAATAGCCCGTAGGGGGCCAAGGTTTACTGTACCCATCTCAGTTTTCGTGATCCTGGGCGCTGAGGTGCATGAGCAGATGTTCTGATCAGGTGGTCAGTCTGACGCAGTTTGGTACACACGTTTACTACAATATATCTCGTAGTTGGCAGTGAATGGGTTAATGGAATAAATTCCTGACTGTCATATGATAAATGCAATCACTTGTTTTCCATTGAATTCAAAACTGACATTAGAATTGCACTTGTTCTACTTATAAAATTTAGATTAATTTCTAATCTGATAATTTAGTAACGATGCTCAAGTATTAAGATTCATCAAAAAGATTTTCTGAATTAAAAGAAATAACTTATAATAAAATGTTCTTTTAAATCAATTCCATTTTGTTTACATATATGTGTTATTATTGTTGACAAATATGTAGTTTTTAAAAGAACATTCCTGTAAAAAGCTAAGGTTGACAACAGCGAATTGATTGATAAACAACTGATTGACTGGAAACACGTAACTGCATTTATAATGTGATTATGACGTCAGATAAATTTATAAACTGATTGGCTGGAAAATCGTGTTTGACATCTCATGTATTTAGCCCATTGCAAAATATGTTAAATACAGCAATTTTTAGTATATCAGTGGTATCGATGAAGGCTAATAAAAACTAAACCTAGACTTTCAACAAAAAAAAGAAAAGAAATTACTTCATCAAATCAGTTATTTAAGCGTAATCAGCATAAAGAAAAAAATAAATGCAACTATTACAGATTAATTTCTGTTTTTTGCAATACGTTCAAATTAACATCAATTTTATAAAATAATAATAATATTAATAATGAAAAGCTTCTTTGATTCACAAAGGAATTCGTCAAAAATCCATTTTTTCTTTAGCACTGTTCTAAAAATAAAAACGAGCTCATGTTCGTCATGAATCCAACACAGAAATACCACAATAATGCAGAATTCTATTTCTGTAAACCGCTTCAGAGCTTGGACTTAACTTTCTTAAAGGGTTGTGCTTTGATAAATTGTTCCACACGCATGTCAGCTTCGGAATGCCGTTTTACGAACAGAAGAACATTTGAATGGTTTTGATGAAAGTCGGCAGAATGTCATTTTTATTACTTTCCGAGTGGCATCACGCGATTGCGTGGCGGGAAAAAAATCGCTTAGAATAAAAGTTAACGTAGATGCGCTTAAAAGCAAACAAAGCTTTTAGTTGTTTTTCTTTCAACCATGTACTAGTTGCCAATTAGTTAAAACGACTAACAGTGGTCGTTAAAATCAATGGAATAAAAACAGTGAAAAGTTTATTCTGCAGTAAAATGGAATTTTGTGTTGAAAGACATATCGAAGGATTGAAAATTATTGCTCTTTGCTTTTGGGAGGAATAAATGGATGCGTGAGTTTAAAAATTTATGCTGGCACGTGTCTTGCTGACTGATTTATATTAAAATGAAGAACATTTGTAAATGTTTTTTTCCTGTCAGTAAACATAATGTTTCATTTGTAGAGATTTGAAAAGGTTATATTTGTAAATTTGTTTGTGCTCATTCTTTCGTTTGATTTCTTTTAATAGTTTTGTTTTGGTTCTGCTAGTAATGTTTTTTTCTTTTAAAAAAAGTTACATCAGAGAACTAAATTTTTTTTTACAAGTTTTTTAGTTATAGAAAAGAATATCACACAAAATAATTTCTCTGTTGTTGCACTTTTATTTTAACCCTACATGACATCTGAATGCATAGTTTTTACCATTCTATCAATGCGATGTTATGGTTGTAGAAACAAATTTCTTTATTCAAAAGTGGACAAAGAATAGTTACAATTATTCAGACATTTCAATGATTGTCAGAGGAATGTGATTGATTAAAAATTCTATGGACATTGTACTTGTTTCTTTGATGGAATTCTTGGAAACTCCCCAGAGACTTTTTTTGGCAAAATATCTGCTCATCACAAAAGGGGGAAATTTTCTTTAAAAAGGGAAAATTTTGTATTGAGATGTAATGCTTTTTTTTTATAATCAATATCCTTTTACTGACGTTACATGATTTTAATCGATTTTTTTTTTTTCATTTAACTCAGTAAAAAAATAGAAAAATTCAATAATGAAGAACTTTGCCATAAATAAACAGTGAGAATATGCTTCAAGAAATTACTTTTTTAAAGAATTAAAAATGCTATTAAAAACCATTTTGGGAAAAATATGATTTAAAAGGTAAAATTAATACTGTGAACCTACTATCTCAAATAAGTCCTCAGATGTAGCATTAAAACCACTACGTCAAAACAATATTGTTGTTCACAATAAACCACTAATGCGCCAGATTAGAATTAGATATTTGTAATCAAAAATGTATCGACATCGATGCAATAAAGAAAAACAAGCAAATATCTTAAAGTCTTGCGGCTTCGTTCATATTAGGATTCAGCCAAGGTTTTAAGGACAAGTGCACAAAAAAGTGTTTCACTAATTTGTGTAAATGTGAAAAAAATAAAGTGTTATATATTTTCTCTCTCTTCAATTCAAAATATCACAATAGCGTCTCAATAATAAGTAAATCAATTTATTTCGCAACGCAATAAATAATCTTGAAACTAATCATGTTTGATTGTGTACCTAGATGTCATTTTTATATGTAATTATGTTACCTACTGCCATACGTGTAGTAAGGGCTTCTAAGTGAAAGTTGCAGTAAATAACCAAATTAGAAGTTTAATTAGTAGTGAGAACAGATGTCACTAATAAAATCGCAAAATTACGAATGCTAAAAGATGCTTCGCATTTTTACTCGTAATTAGGCGTCGAAACGGATATTAGTTAATGACGGTAACATATCAAAACGTAATGTAATCTAATTTCGCAGCTTTTAGCCAGGATCAAATGAGGATAACATTTAAATTGGTATCTCACTTATCTAGCATCACACACGTCGCAGGATGACTTCGAGACTGAATTCTTTCCAGTGTGCGGAAATTACTCGAAATTCACAAGCGGCCACAGTAGCCGAGTGTTCATGCTCAGATGTCGTATTCTTCACGTTGTCCAAAATTACCAATAGTCCTTGGTTTGCTTCTTATTGTGACATTAACCAGTTAACAGTGAAATTGCTGGATTTAGTGTCGTCATGCAGAAAAAGTAGTGATCATTAACTATTTAAATTGCAAATTTTAAGAAAAACAAAATATGTTCTCACATTTCAAAATGTTAAGAATATTTTGAGTCTAGGGACCGAAGTAAAACAAACAATTGAAAAATATGAAAAATTTAAGATAAATTCATGCGTCCCCTGTATACATCTGCTGAAACAGCGTATAAGTTCGTTAACGAATTTATTTGTGCGATAATAATGTTTTTTAGATGTTAACCCAAAAGAGGCAAAAGTGGGAAAATTTAAGTTCCTTCAGGTATGGTCAACCATGGGACAAATGAGTGACGCCGACCAGGCGCCGAGTTCATTGATAGCTGTTGGCGCGAAGTTCGAGTGGTATAAACAATCGAGTGGTATAAAAGCCAATTGCTTGATGTTACAACCATGTGCTAAGATTAGAGTAGTGGTCCGATGCTGTGCTACCTAAGGAATAGTTATTTTATTGGAGCAGGAGGTAAGGATGCTTTATGGTTAGAGGATTGTGATCCACCCTACATCACTGTGACGTTCCCACCCCACAGCTGTGAATCGGCTTCTTTTGTGGATATGATAACCACACGTGCAATGACATCTGCACCCTTAAAATATTGTGCGGTCTTGTCTTGGAGATCACCCTGGCAACCTTTGACACCATGATAAGCCCCTACTACGCCCACGAACTGGATGTAACTCGAGAGAAAAAGACGCCGGCCCCTAGACCCTGGCGAGTGCAGAGAGAGAACCAGAGATGGTCTGAAAACTTCGCTGAGAACAAACACAAAATTCCTACCTCACAAACAGCAGAGCTTGGACTCTAATAATCTAATAAGTTTAATAACTCCAATGCATAATCTGTAAATAATAACTATGATGTAAATAAACTAAATATTTAAAGTCATCAGTATCACGCTACCTTTATTTTTCTCAAACGTCACAGCACCTACTACAAAGCTTCCTTAGTGTCAAGGCAGGTAGAAAATATTTTGTCAGTAAAGAAGTAAATCAGCGTGTGTTTAGGTCTCTCAGTACGGGAATTTCGACCGACACCAAAATTCATAGATATCCATAAGAACTTACGGTCGGAAGGATCGTCGGTCTCTTGAACTCACCAAGCTAAATTACTTAATAGCCCCGTACAATTGTATAAATAATAAACTTATCTCAATAGAGTAAATTACAAATTTGCTTCTTACTTCTTTAATTTAAGAAAACTTAAGTAAAAAATAGTTATAAAAACTTATAAAAAAATAGTTTTTAAGTCAATTCCTACTTAGATCCACAACGAAAAATTTTATTTTAGATACTTTTTATTAAATAGTTACAGTTAATATAAATATGTATATACATAGGACAGAATCACAACATTAAGTGGTAATTAGTTTTTTTAATTATCATTAAAGTATCGTATTGTCCTTTTAATTTCAGTCCAACTGAATGCTTTAACACGTGAGAAAAAAACCTTTTCAAGTTTTGACACAAGTCGCCAAAAGGGTCGCTAAGTCACCAACGTGGCTGTATTTGTAATTCTTTAAATAACTAGTTTTAATCAATTAATTTTTCTTAATTATAATTAAATTACTATATTGTCATCCAAAATAATCCTGTATATAAAATGTATTTTATTAACGATTGAAAATTCCACCAAGATAAATAAATAAATATACAAATACATAAATAAATAAATATATAGACAGTGTGAGCTAATAGTAGGAATTGAAAAATATGAAGCAAATTAAAACAAATTATATATTTTCAGGTGACATAAATAACAAAAAGTATTTTTTTTTATCATGAAAGGTTGACTAAAATATATAAGTAATAATCCGTATCTAGTTTTTTTTATTTTTTATTTTTTTTTATTTTAAAAAATACAACTACATCATCTTGAACCTCATTAAAATTTAAAAATTGGAAGCAGACATAAACTCAATATAGGAGAAGGAATAAAAAATTGAGCTTTGAAATCGATTCGACCAGACTATAATTAAATTTGCTTGAGAAATAAGGTATGCAAAAATTCTGTTTTAAAACCCAACTAAATTGAATCTTGTGCATTTTTCTTGATAATCCACTATTCTTCAACAATTCAATTTTACGCGTAGTGAATTCTGTGAGGGCTTTCATGCGCATTAATTCGATTATGCTCGTATATAAGAAATGTGCCAATATGTAAATCACCAACTTTATTCAATAAAAAGGTTGACTTACACTCTAAATTTTAGTTTATATTCAAAATCAGTGGCAATTTTTTTTTATTTAGGTACCCTAAAACTATTTCTGTAATTATAAAATAAAGTATAATTTTTAACAATGGTGATGTGATGTACATTTGCATAATATTATTATTTAAAAAACTTTGAAAATTCGTACGTGTTTAATCAATAAATGACTATTTAAAATTCATTTACGAATTTCCTTAATTAGAAACGTAAATATATTTTTTGAAATGTAATGAAGGTATTTTAGATGACGTACTCGAAAGGTTCATAAAATCCTGACTTCCCCAACAGTTATCAATTGTTTCATAAAAATATTGTTTCTATCAATGATTCACGAATAAAACCCTGAATATTCCTTATGTTTATTCCTTTCCTTAAGAATGTTTTACATTCGTCATAAATAATAAACATAAGATCATTGACTAATACAGTCGAACCTCTATATAACGAAGTCGATAAATCCCGCAAAATAGTTCGTTATATGGAAAATTCGTTATATACAGAAGTTCATACTTCAATTTTGTTTATAAATCACATAAAACATATTATAAATTCATAAACACTATGTATTAAAAAGAAGCAATTATTCACACCTCTTAGAAAATTAATATATATTTATTTTATATATATTACCTATCAAAAAAAAAAGAAAAGAAAAGAAATGAAAGAAAGAAAAACTGCAAGGAAAGTTTCTTATGACACCTTTACCCAATTCCAGAAGAATTAAATTTTTTTTCTTTGATGCTCAAGCACTTACGTTTCAATATTTTCGAGCTACTAGAAACGAAATTACCAGTACGGCTGATCAACACTGCAAATGAACGAAGACTAGTTAAAAGACACGAGGACACGAGACAACTCCACTGAGAGTGAAAGGGGATATCGATATTTCGAGTGAACTGGACAATGGGGTGTTAAAGGTTGCACTTCTTAGATGAAACGCACAGAATTCTATTGTTTTCAAAGATTTAGGCACTTAATAAAACCAGTTATGACCGCTATACAATGAATTAAAAGTGAGGATAACTTGAAATGTCCAGAAATACTTTAAAAATAGGGAGAAAAAATATTGAATGAAAATAGAAAAAGTTCGTTATATAGAAGATACACTTCGCTATTGGGAGGTTATTTTACGAAGAAAATCGTGAAATGTTCTTGGTTCCCGGAAAAAGTTCGCAATATAGAGGTTCGTAATATGGAGGTTCGACTGTATATGAATTGTTCACGGACAAAGAGCCTGTTACACCATGAATACTCGTATTTGTCATTCTGCAATCAGATTCTAACTTAAGTGACTTGTGAGTTTCAAATCTGTAAAGAATGCATGTAAATATCCGGATACAATCTCATTGCGCATAACAACTTTTGTAACGGAAAAGATGTGTGATGAATATGTCCAAGAGAGAGAAAGTACAGCGTGGTGCTACTCAATTTTAGTGCAGAAAAAGTTGGATGGCAAGTCAAATTTATCTTCGAAGGCAAGTCATGCATGTGGAAACGTACCATGTATCAGAAGCGAAAAAGTCAGTAGACCATTCTTAGAGTGCAGTGGCAATGAAGGAACTTTTTCCCACCATTTTTCCACAGTTACCAGACCTGAAACAAGCAACTAAGCACTATAGCAGAAACCTTTGACAGTCATATTGAAACATGCAAAAAGACTATAAAAACAGCACTCAACCAACGACACATCTTTAAACCTGTACAAGTAATAGAAAGAGTGATGCTTTTCTTTTAAACTATGTGTTGGACAGTTCCATATCACTCACTGACATCTGTTTTATAGTAAGAGCTCTCTTCTATGCTCATTTTGTTATGTCCCGTTCCCTTATCCTATACGCCATATTTTGCTTCAATGCCTGGTATTTCGTCGTCATCTTAGGGGTTTTTTGCCATTTGTCCATTTTAAACATGTCTGCACTAGTGAAAGAATACTCTCATCGAAATTTATTTGCGTTTTTATTGAAAACTGGATTTTTATACCATATCTGATTTTATTCTTCATCATTAGCTCTGACTAATTTTTTAACCAGCATTCTACATTTTTAAATTTAGTGTAGCATCTTAAACAAATGCTTAGAGCATAAGAGCCACAATAGGCTATTGTGCCAAACAAATCCAAACAACCAACAAACTGTTACCAACAGGCAATTCAGAATGGAAATATCCATCGAAACCCAGGTGAAAGATAGCCAATCATTTGCCACGGTAGGAAAAGGCATGTTGAGCCTGTTCTTTAATACCCAGAGAGTATTGATGTTGAAAAGAATTCCTGTTGGTTCACAATGAATGCTTAGCACTATTGCGACACTGTACAAAACCTTTCAATGACTATTAAATGCGAATAGTAGGCAAAATTATCACAAGAAGTTATCTTGCTTTACGAAAAATTTAGACCGCACACTGCCAATGTAACACAGGATATCCTGCATTCTCTTTCCTTTAGGAGGTGTTGGATCTCCCGTCTTACAGTTCAGATCTATCGCCTTGCGATTTCTACGTGGTTGAATTCATTAAAGAAGTCTTTGAAATATAAGAGCTTCACCGGTGAGTGACTCTGTGGAAAAATGGGTGCATCACATCAGTCTTTGATATTTCATTTGAAAAACTCATGCATGTAATATCATATCTCCTGAATTAAAATTGTAGTATTGTTACAACACGTGTGTTTCCGGTTCATATCTACTGCAATCTCAAACAAACAAACAAAAATTTCAATTTCTGGACGTCTTGCAAGTATAGTTAATATTTGCGAAAAACATGTCGTATTACTTTTCTTTTCTTTTCTTTTTTTTTTTTTTTTTTTTTTTGGAAAGGAAGTAAAACACTTGTAAACTCCACCTTAATTTAAGAATAACTTATTCCTGCAAGCTTTAGTTTCTCCTAAATATTTCAACAAAACAGATTAAGGTATCCGACTACGTTTGGAACCGGGATTTTAAAAAAGCACATAAATGGATAATTTTCATGATATTTAGTGTCACTTAGATTAGAATACACGTATAAAATTGTTTTAAGAACATTTTGACAAAAAAAAATTATTTAAATACAATATTTCGGCAAAAAATTAACTTAGAATAACCTTTTTTCAAAATGTTTTCCTTTTGTGAAAAATGCTTCTATTATAATAATATTTTGCCTATATATAGCTCAAACATCTGTACAGAGGCTCAACTATGATTTTTGAAAAATTCACATTATTTTCAGAGTTACAACCCATTGAAATAATTATCAGCGTTTTTTTCTTAAAGACATCCTATGAAGTTTGTTATATTATTCGTAATCATATGAAACCGTTTACTGATGCAGAAACTGTAAGAGTGTTTCTTAAATGCTTCTAATTTAGTGTTAGTGACAAAAATAAAAAATATAAAAAATAATAATTAAAAAAGGCAAAACAACAAATTATTTGATGAAGCAATTATTTTGATAAACTTTCCACATTTTAAATTTCCAATGTTATCTTGGTCTTCAAGCATTTCTCCCCCACTCCCCCTTCCTCCATTTATCCTCATTTTGCGGCCCGCGTGAAATAACTGACATATGTATGCGGCCCACGGGAAGTAGCTGACTAATGTATGCGGCCCAGCAGAAAAAAAGTTTGAGTACCCCTGGTCTAAACTGATGAATTTCAGTTTCATTTGAGATTTCAAGAAAGTTTAAATCAGTAATAGCGTTCAAATTCTTTCTCTCTAAAGGAACATTACTTAAAACCAGAATAACAAAAAAATAAAATTTCTATTCTTATATAATTCAAAACTTCCCTTTATGTAATTCTCTTATCCTCTTCCTAATTAATAAACTATAACATACAACATACGTTTCTCGTAGAAATCAGATAAAATAAGTAATATAGAAAAAAATTAAGTCAATTCCTACTTATATCAACAAAGAAAAATTTTATTTTAGTTACTTTTTACTAAATAGTTACAATTAATATAAACATGTCTATACATATGAAACAAACAAAATATTAAGTGACAAAGTAGAAAGCTATTTTCCTTGTAATTTTCCATTTACCTTTCTGTAATAATGTTAGACTGTTATCTTTTTCTTTTTTTTTGTTACTATTTATTCATTAATTATATTTAATTATTCTAATAAAATAGTATGGTAAAAAAGAAATCACACATTCTCGGAAGTTAGGCCATCCCAGGTGGGATTCGAACCCACGACCTTTTGGTTAGGACAACGAGCTATCCATTGCGCTACAAGGACACTACGAACGATTTGCTTTTCTATATATGATGTTGGACTGTTATTTTTTTTGTTACTATTTATTCATTTTTTAATTTAATTAAAGAATTAATATTTGAAAAAACATATTAATATCAAGTGCTATCCACTACAAGTTTTAAAAAATGTATTTGAACTTGAATGGATGAATAGAAAGTATTTCATTAACGATTGAAAATTTGTACAAGATATATAAATAAATAAATAAATATAAATAAATAAATAAATATATAGGGAGGAGTGAACTAATAGAAGGAATTGGAAAAAATGTTTTTTGATAGGATATGAACAGAGACCAATACAGAACATTATCTAATTCTCGTCTAAAAAAAACTGAGGAACTAAATATTTTGTGAAATTCTAAACAAAAAATGTAATACTACTAAAGTTCTAAGAATCGGTATCAGTTTTAAGTAAATAAAATGTAATATAAATAAAATTTAAAAAAATAAAGCAAATGTATTTCCCTGAAACAAAATTTAAGAAACCATCTGTTACTTTAACTTATTACATTTTTTTTAAGAAGAAAATTAGAATTCAATTTTATACTATACAAAAATAGTTTGTGTCTAACTTTATGCACAAGTTACTATAAATTAAGCACATATAATGATATTAATAATTAAAGATTTATTAATAACTTGTAAGCGCTAAGATAACTTCGTACTCTAAAAGTTTCAAAGGTTAAAAAAGGTTGTTAAAATTATGTCGGAAGAAGAATTAAACCTTTAAAAACCCTTAAAAAAATGCACAAAGACGTAATTATTTTAAATTATTGGTTACAATTAAAAGATAATTACAAATAAAAGAGTAATATGTTTCATCCCCAAAGACATTGTATAAATTGTTTGATACCATATTGATACCATTTTTAACGCTCTTGGTCATAGGCTATTTTTAAAAAATTTCTAAATACTGTCTTGTTCTTTCAAAAAGTTATTTTTATTTATTTACTGCAATAAATCTAGGGCGTCTTTATTAAAATTTAAGAACTTAATCCTTATCATAGCCATCTTACTCGATAGATGGCGCCAGGAAGTAAAAGGATTTTAAAAGGATTTTCTAGCACGAGTTTCAAACTTTCAACTTCGTCCAACACCGTCGCAGAATTAACCACCTACACTTATTTTTTTAAAGCAAAAACCATCAAAATAAATGCCTGCAAATCCCGCAAAACAAGGATATGTCCGTGTTGAAATAGATGACACTGAAACCCTAAATCAAAAGGTAAGAAAATTTTTCTAAAGCATTTCGTTCATCAGTACTTAAAAGAAAAGTTACAAGGAAAAGTAGTGAATATTTCATCTACCTTTTTTTTTTATATAAGTTTTCAGATGGATGCTCATATAAATTCTTCTAGTCACGCTACCTTTGTCTTATGTCGTAAATTTTACACAGACGACATTGGAAATTATGCATACTGTAAAAAATATAAAAATATGCTTTAAAATAATTCCTTTAATTAGCTTCAAATTAAAATATATATATA
>BMAV01000690.1:461720-485962 GCA_019973955.1 Trichonephila inaurata madagascariensis
TTTTTAATTTTTAGGTATGTTCGCCGTATAACGCGCACCCCCTTTTTAACGAAAAAATTTGAAATGTACATGTGCAGTTTTCTTATGTTTTGAAGTCATTATTTATTGGATGAATTTTTCCAGACTCTCTTTTGAAAAAATAGTATACCTCTAGAATTATACAACCCTTAAGCGCAAGAAGGGAGAGGGGGAGACCGAATCAGCGCCATGGGTGGTTTTTTTCCCCACGCTTTTCTATAAACATTGATTGGGTGGTTTTTTCCCCCACGCTTTTCTATAAACATTGATTCCTTTTTCCCCTTTCATGTGATGTACGACACGGATGATTAATTTTGAAATAAGTTAGAACAAGCCAGACTGATTACGCTCGCGGCCTGTAGTATATTCAATACTATGGATACTATTGAATACGCTTCAAACAGCGAACAGTAAAGATGGGTCTTGGTAAACGAAGCAAAACACATTACCGGTTTCAAGATCCAAGTGATTTAGTTTGCAAAAGAAAATGGACATCGTGCTGCAGCAAGCATGTTTGATATTGTGGCGAAAGCTCCATAAAGGAGCGGGGGGGGCCGGGTAAAAAGACAAAAAATAACAAGAAAAAGAAGAAATGTGCTTTAAGTAAAGGAGTAACGAAATGGTCTATTCTAGGAGAGTGTTGCGAACTGAGTCCTAGAAAATCGCCTGAATGGATTAATTGTAACAAGAAACAGTGTACGTTTATTCGCCTTATAATGGTAAAAAAATAATGCCTTTTCATGCAATCCAACAATGAAAGTTTATAAGGTATGTTATTTCTTTTAAATAAACAGAATTTCGATATATAAGTCTAAATTTGTTTTAATACTCATTTTTTTTAAAGCTCTCATTTTTATACTCGGCGTATAACGCGCACCCCTAAATTTCGATCTTGTTTTTTGTGTTAAAAGTGCGCGTTATACGCCGGATTTTACGGTATATACTTATTCCCTTGTTTAATGGAATCGAAAACAGATTTTTGTACGTTATCGAGAAAAATAATCACTTTCGCTATTTTTCTAGATAATTATTCATTATATTATTTTATAAGTATGAATAGTAAAAAAAGGAGTTGCATAACTTAAAAAATACAAATTATTTTTTCTAATGAAATAGTTTAAAAAACATTAAATTCTCGCATTTAAAGAATCGTAGACCGTCTCTAAAAGTATTGTCAAATTTTTGTTTGAAATCTATTATTTGACTAGTTTTCTCAACCGTGTTGTTTATCCAGTAACTGAAAATAAAAGTAATTATATTTACTTCAGTTTAATTTGACAAAATCTTTCGTTGTTAAAACTGAGTTGAGAATGTTGAGCATTACACTTTGTTAGTATATTGAGTGTTAACTCTTGAAAATTCTGATGTACTAAATTGCAGCTCGGATTATATACAATAAACATTACTGATATTCTGCTATTAATTTCACAGAAAAAGTTTCGAAATGTGAGAACTTTTTCCGGATACTTATGAAATGCTTTAAAAGTTTGTCTCGAACATATTTGGAAACAGTAGAAACTTGAAATTGATTTAAAGAAATGAAAATTAATTGATAGAGTTTCAAATGAGAATTAACGCGGAAACTGTGACAAAGGGAAAACAAAAAAATAATGCCTAAGCTACAGAATTGCAAACCTCCGAAATCGACTGAAAAAGTGAAACCGACATTTTAGACATTGATGAAACGTTTCGTTGGGACCATAAGTCAACTGGCAACAATGTGTGCCTCGTTAGAAGTGCACTGGCTCGTATTAGAACTTTTTTTCAGGCACTGTATTTGTAATAGTTGGAATAATCAATGAAAAAAAAATGTTCTAAGCAAAGTTTTTCAAAGAACATTCTCTCTCTCTCTCTCTCTTTAGCTACCAAACAAATGTATATAAGTGCTCATATTCTTAAGAATCGAATTTTTACAATAAAATTTTGAGGAATGAATTTATATTTAATAAAATGCAAAGTAAAACATTACATTTATCAAATAATCAAATTTGTTTTGCTTGCTGCGATTACACATGGCAATCCACTATTATGCTTTCTTTGTAAGATTACTACATTGGCGACATCGGGAAATAATATTCGCCTAGTTCACTGTCTTTTGCGAAACTTTTAATCAGAAAAATCATTTGGCCCTAAAATATGCCAAGAATGCCAAATTACGATGAAACTGTTCTCAAGATGGAAGTTTCACAACTATTGTAATTTTATAATTATATTAGGTGTCAGTTATTTCTTGAATTCCTGATTACGTATAATTGCTTGGTTTTTGTTCAATTTTTACTTTAATTCAGTACAATTTAAAAGAGAAATTTATCATTGTTACAACATACTTTTGAAATTTAACTTCAATGTTTGTGAAAGCAGGCATTTGAAAAGTAATTTCAATTTATTGCTAACTAAACAGCTACTTAGAGGCTAACAAATAGAAGAACGGCTATATAAAAAATAAACACATATGCATAATCGTACAGAATTTCATATTATGAGCGAGAGATTCATGACGGTGACATAAATGCAATCATATGTTCTCCATTGAATTCAAAACTGACTAAAAACTTGTAAAATTTAGATAAAATTTCAAATTTAATGATTGGTTCAAGATGCTCAAGTATTCAGATTCTTCAAAAGGTTTTTCAAAATTAAGCAAATTCTTACATTCTCCGTGTATTTTTGCATCAAGTGCTTTCAGTGGCGCACACAGGAATTTTTCAAAGGGGGGGGGGGGGATGAGGCGAGAGTCAAAAGGCCACCATTCTCGTGTAATACACCAATACGCCACCAAACATATCACCAACAAGCTTGTATTCTTTAAATTTTGTTGATTATCGTGAACAAAAAACAATAAAAAATAAATTATTGAATAAATAATTAGCCTTAATTAATAAAATAAATTATTAATAACAAATACTTAATTAAATTTTAGGTACTATATACATAAAATTAAGATCAATTGAAAAAATCAAGAGCTTTAGGGAAGGGGGTGTCCAGATCCGTGGACCACCTTCCCTCTTGTGTGCACTACTGAGAGCATTTTGTTTGTCTATGTGCATTATTACTGCCAACGAATATGTATTTTTTAAAAGAAAATTTCTGTAAAAAGCAAAATTTGGCTACAGTGAAGTGATAGGCTGGAAACCAAGATTGCAGTTATCATGTGACTATGACGTCATAGGAATTTAGCCCATTAGGTTTTAGCTAAATGAACCAAAAAATTTTTTCTTAGTTTTGACTTTTTTTTTTCTTTTTGCAGCGTCACTTCTTCACCGTAGGATATTGGAACTATAGCATGATAACAACTATTGTCCATATTGAAACAAATGCAATTCCTTGCGACAATAAATCTGACTAGTAACAATTTTGCGGTGCGTTTAACTACTCGAATTAATGCAAATGCCATCGAATTAATGATCACAGCGAAGAGATTGATGGCCCTCCCGAGCTTGCATTGTCACGGAAGTTAAATTTGGTTGCACCGACAACGGATAATAGAATTCTCTGTCTCATCAATTGATTTGTAGATTTTGTGAAATTCTGATGTTCAAAGTCAGCTAAACTAATCTCTGATGTGCAAAATGTGTACCTTGATAATGTTTGAGGAGAGCAAATAATTATCTACTTAGTATTAAATGCGAATAAGTGGGGAAATTATTATTTGATTTTATTTAATGCTTTAATTGTTACAAGAGAATAGTTAATTGATGACTTGATGGAATATCAACAGATTTTCTAAATGAACTTAAATTCTACAGAAGAAACATTCGCATTTCCCCCCACTTTTTCAGGAAAGGGGTTCAATCCATTTACGAAAGAATATTACCAGACTGTCAACTTAAATAAAAATTTTAAAAAATCGAAAGTATGTTTAATGTATTCAAAAGTATCCAACCGTAATTTTTCGTACGTAATTTCCAGATAGAAATTGTACGTTTATGCAGGTGGTTCTATAGTCCACATACATTAATTGTGTGCAGTCTGTAGAAGCTATTGGTCTCGACTAATGAAGTATTTGTACGAGTGTCGTCGTATTTTCCTTTTTGCCAAAATGACACGAAAATGCTAATGCCTTAGACTATATGCGAAACCTAATAATTTCCAGGTACCAGAAAATCATTAAAAAATGGTATTTCAGTGCAGTGAGTGAGTGTGTTGTTCAAGTCACACTGCAAAGCAGGAGTTCTGAGACTTTTCGAGGTGGTGACCCCATTTTTTGTGTAAAACTTTTGTGCGACCCCATAAACATTGCCAAAGTTTACACACGTTTGGGTACTTCTTTATATGTAGTATATTATTGTTTTGTATTAATAATATTGCAATATGTATTATATTATTGTTTTGCAATAAGTTTTTACATTGAATATATAACGATTAAGAAATTTTAATAAACAAAACATTATACAATGTAATTAAACAGTCCATTATACATAAACTACAATATCTTTAAGTATAGTCCTTTTGTGTGTGTGTGAGTTCACTTCTGATGTCATCATCTTTTCAACATCTTAACAAAGGTAAATGTAAAATTTAAATATCAATGGGAAAGATGTACTTTTGATTATTTTTAGTTATGTTTTTAAATCTTGGAATTATAGGAATACTGCCGGACGAAGTACGTCCTCAATATTCTTTAAATTTGATCGATAATCCTATAAGAATCTAAGCAATTAAATCATATTTTTACTTTCTCCAATAAGAATCTAAATAAACTATTAAATTGTTATTATTAATAATGGTGAACAAGTTATTTTATACAAAAAGATATATCAAAAATCCTAAAATTTTTGGCAACCCCCTAGTTTAAGAAACACTGCTATAAAGCCTCATGAAGGCTATTAATTTCGGACCACGTAATTTCGAACCACGGTCAAGTGACGAGGACAGCACATGAGCTCGCACTCCATCTCTATACTTCCACATTCCACAGGTATTTTGAGCCTCAACGGAGTTAACGTGCAACAGCCTTTCTACACGGAGGGTCTTTAATGGCACGAGGGCACAAACTCATGACACGCCCGCCTCGAGAAAGTAGCCATAACCATTAGGCCAGGGGTCGACCAACTCTGAGAGAGAATAGCCAAGTAATAAATGAAGCAAGATAACTAAGGTATCATAGCGCCATTTATATGGGGGTGGGGGGACTCCAGTACCAGTAGGGATCATGATTCTCGTGCTTCATTTGATGTTTTTTTTTATATTTAAGTATAAAGTTTTACAAAAAGTTATTTAAAAAATCCTGTTCCTTTAAGAACTAAAAGCTATTGAAAATATTTTTCTGCTTCTGGAGCTCAGTGCAAGAATAGCTATTGTTAAGGTATCATAATAATAGGAATTAAACTTTCAAGATTCGTGATAAATTCCGTACTAATAATAACATAAGTGCTTTAATCTGAAGGCTCATGTTTATAAATAATTTAGGTGATTTTGATTGCGTTCTTACAAGTCATTTCAACACTCTTTATTTGCATTATTACTAGTCATTTCAACGCTCTTTATTAACCCTTAAGCATGCCATAAAACACGTAATGCATCTTTGTAGTTTCTGTCGGGGAAGGGTATTTCTTGTCCATTCCCGAATGCTATAATAAGAACTTATATGTGCTATTTAAAAACCGCTTCTGAAAATCACTTCAAGGAGTGTCGATCTAGTGCGGCATTTTTACTAATAAATTGAACTCTTACTACTCTTCAGAATTTATTTTAATATTTTGAATAATTCTCATATAAATTTGTGTTGAAAAACAATTTGATGCAGAAGTAACTGTCTTCGACAGGTCAAAGGTTTAAATGTATACGCAAATACTGGTAATTTTTTTCAACAGATAACAGAAAAAGGGAAATTTTTTTGTAGCCATGATTATCTTTTAATACTACTTAAGAGACAAACGTCTGTAAAGCTACAACCATATATGCAAAGAGCCACATGCGGCTCGCAAGCCGCGGTTTACCGACCTCTGCCCTAAGCCAACGCGGTCGTATTTCAGTGCAGAATAAAATAGCAAGAACCATCTGCGTATCATCTCAAAAGAAACTTTCCACGCAGCTTCATACAGTGACAGAATAGTTGAGAGCAGTGTGTGGCAACCCAAATGGAGATCATCTAGAAAGTCATTAATATATTGTTACAAAAAACAAATATCATGCGATTGTCTTATGAATAAGCATCGGATATTCTCTTTTACACATTGCCGCGAAGCAGGTAACTATTGCTATGGTGCTGGTAAGAAGCAACGCTGTTGAAGTCGCTGTTAAGGGGTTACTCCTGTGAAAGGCTACGTTGTGACGACATTAGTATGCTCGTTGGTGTGAGCCTTGATAGGTCACAATAAGTGTGAGAGGTTCCAAACGAATCTGGAAGTCGATCGGCGTGAGAGACTGTGTAGAGTGTGTTGGGGTGTTGAAGCTTCTAGAAGCGTCTGTGAAATTTCTTAGAATATTGAGAGTCTCTGTGTTTCCCCTTTTGGTGTCTATTTAAAGGTGGAATACGTCACGCCCACAAAAGGAACACATGAGGCAGACTCATTTCTGTTTGGACGTAGCCGAGATTACTATTGGTCCTAATCCCCTTCACGCGGTGGACTCTGGAAGGTGGAGATTGACGGGGGAACTGGGCCGGTCACCTCACTGCCGGCTGGATCAAGGAAGGTCAAAGGTTAACTTGCCTAAAGGCCGTATCACACGTACACGTTTCAAGCAATTTTTCGTTCAATTCGTGCAATTTTTACTCAGTTGCCATAGCAACCGCTTTAGAACAATTTTTTGCTAGCGAGCTCAAAAAGTTGTTCCAAATAAAATTGCTTGAAATTTCAGCCAATGGGGTTCTTCGGCGCCCTACGTCATAAACAAGATGGCGGCTCCGGTTTCGTCTAACACTTCAGATATGCCGTATAATATTTTAATGGTGTATAATATTTTAACGGCGTATAATATTTTATATAGAATGGTGCTCTATTTTTAGTTTACACCCATCAACAATTGTGCAAGCAAAATGAAAGAAATAATTTTGGATGTTCATTTTCCGAAGGAGAAAAATCGGCGAGTAATTTTTCAATGTGGAGATAGAGCGCGGCTGACGTCAGAGCGTGTCGTTTTGCTTACGGCAACCCTTCCTCCTCAGATTCGGCCAAAAATTGGACGAAAAAATTGCATTAAAAATATACGTGTGATACGGCCTTTAGGACATAAGCGTCGAAGTACCTAGTCTGGAATACTTTCCTACACAAAACTACTTGACCGTTGAGACGTTACAAGTTCTCTAACAGGAAATGGATTCTTTGGTGGAGACTGCCGAAAATTAATTTCAATCAAGAAATTTTTAATTTATTTTTCATATTAAAAACAGTTTATTAAATAATATTTAAGCATTTTAAGTGCTAAATGAACACTTTTAACGCTTGGATAGTAGAATTTTGGATTTTCCTAAATGGACACATAAAAACATATTTCTTTGAAAATATATGAATATAAATAAGAATAATTTATCATTCTTTCTAAAATATCAGTAAGTTATCAGATATTTCCTATCAAGATATCCATTTTGTTCCAAAAATAAATCGTCTCTCATTTTATCTTAATTTAAATTGCCAGCAGGACAGCCCTTCAAAAGCATCTCCTTCTTGAAGCCTTATTTGAATTTTCCCTTCGTGTTTATACTAGTAAATACAACCACTAGACTTTTATTTATTTTACAAGTTACTTTATTTGTGCTTATTTGCTTAAGTATTGAGAGTAAATTTAGTTTAAAGCATATATTCCACTCTCCTCGTTATTTTAAAATTCCTTCGGTATCTGTAAGAGTCTCCTTTATGCAAAACTCGAAGTTAACATTTACGAAAAATAAGTTTGTTTTTGATCTTAAGTATACTCTTCCTCCAAAATTTAATAGGTTTTCTATTTTTCGGGAGAGTGGATTTTCTTCTTAGTGGTAATAACTTTTTGAAATATATCCCCTCTGTGTGCTTGAATATTTTAAATCAGTAATACAAATTTCTAAAACTCTACGTTGTCTAACATTATTTTGGGAAAACTAATTACTTATTCTTCTTCATTATTAAGCATGATGAATAAATGAATTTGCAATTATTTTTTTAAGGATTATAACTTTCTTTTCAATTAATTTTCTCAAATTAATTTTATTAATGAATAATAACTTACTTTTCTTTTTTTTTTAAAATTTAATACGAATTTTTACATGAATATATTAAATGTTGTAAAGTGTAACTATGAGAAATAAAAGAGTTTTGAAAATTAATTGAGGAAGAAAAAAATTGTCACGATTCTTGGAAAATGCAGTCACATACTTTTGAAGTAAAAAAAAATGTTATTTTATTCTTTTTAAAAAAAATCAACATTCCCTTATATAATTATTATTATTCTTTCATTTACATTATATATATATATATATAAATAGATAGATAGATATTCATTATTTATATTAATCTTGTACCTTTATCCATATTTTAAAATTATTCTTTTTATCTGCATTAGATGGCCTAATTTCGCTGTTATGTATGTAATTTAAACAATTTTCTTATAAAAAATATTTTAAAAAATTTACTAAAAATAAATGTTGAACTTACAATTCAAATTTGCAAATGTAAAAAGAAAACAGGATATAAAATATTTATATTTTTTAAATTAAAACTGAAATTTATGTGTAATTTTTGTGTGCAAAATGTACATCATTGCATACTTTTGAAAAAAGTGAATGCTCTTTTAATAATAGTTTTCATATCCAATGAAGCATTTCATAACAGAGAAAAAGGCTTTATTTAATTATTGGCACTTACTTCTTTCTAAATATACGATTTTTAATATTTTGACTTTTTTCATTCCTGAAGTCAGTGGCACAACGGCCCAAGACCTACTGTGCCTATCTCAGTTTTCGTGACCTTAGGCGCTAAGGCGCATATGCAGACGTTTCGGTCAAGTGGTTAGTCTGATGCAAAACCCCCAGTGTTCAGTTCCCAAGCAAGCTTGGTACTCATTTATCGATCCACTGAAGAGAGGAAAGGCTGAGTCGACCTTGCCCAGCTCGGGATTTGAACCCCGGACCTGTGGCGTGGAAGTGCGATACACTACCACTCAGCCACTGGGCTTCTTTTTCATTCCTACTGGCATATAATTTATACATGTCATTGTTAAAATGTAAAATCAATTGTACTTTTTTTTTACACTACTTCAAGCGGTTTCTCAAAATTATTTATGCAAATAAGTAAAGATCTGAAGAAAAAAATTATTCTAATTTAATATATAACGGCGCTCTTGGGAACAATTCAATTGGTCAGATTCATGTTGAGAATTGTACGATTTCCCCAAGAATAAGAGCCTCTAGTCACCATTGTACAGCTCTTTCTGATTGAAATCTGAGTACATAGATTTCGGCTTTGGATAATAGCTAGGCTTCACGAATTTCAGTTTCAGCTCCAGAATAACTTATCTTTTAGTTAAAATATTCTGTTTTTTCGAAGTTAAATTTAATTTTGTTCTATTTAACACATCAAGAGTCTTAGAATTTAGCTAAATTATAACATGTTTTGCTTCTTACTTCGTTTGACATGAATCTTACTTGGAACTTCAAACTTTGGGACAAAAATAGGTAAATAAAATCAGGTCAGACTCGGCATTGATTTCTTTTTTCAAAACAAGCTCAACAGATGAACCTAATGAATATTTAATTGAGATTGATGAATGTTATATTAAAGTTCATTCCACAACTTCAAATCAAACCGAAATTAAACTTTTAAAGATAATTATAATATGGAAATAAAAATTGAAGTTTATTATAAAATATTTCCAGGACTTGTAGTGCGTATTGTTTTCTTTTTTTAATATTTATCAAAAATTTTCAACCTTAGCTGAGATTATTGTAAGTAAATTACAATAAAATTACTTTGTCCGTGTTGTTATAGTTTTTCGATTATTCAGTGGAGTGTATCATCTATTTTAACAATTTAATATTTAGCAACGAAGGCTTTTGTTTCAAATAATCATATATTTTCCGTAAATATTCATAATTCTTTCAAAAATAGTTATGAGCTTCTAAAAAGGCAGCTTATATAAGTGTTGTGGATATCAATAGACGCATTAGTTGGCCTGTATTGCTTATCAAATTATTTGTCTATTATTGAAATACATTAATTGAAAGATTCTTTGGGTGTTATGTACAGGATGATTGTAATTAGTTCCATTTTCAAAATGCCGTAAAACAAGTAATATAAAAAATATTTTTTGCGTCAATTCCTACTTCGTTAGGAAAATGTACTAGCGCCATCTGTTGCAGTTAATTGTAACTACGACAGTGAATCAGTGAGTGAGTGAATATTAACGTCGCTCTGTTCAGCTACACGAGGACTTTAGGTGACGGACCTCGTAATGTGACTACGACAAAAATAACACAGAATAAATTTAAAATTGAAAAATAAAATATGATTAATGAATTAATATTTGAAAAAACTGTATTAACATCAAGTTTCATCCACTATAAGTTTAAAAAAAATTATTTGAACTTGAATGGATGAATAGAAAGCATTTTATTGACAATTGAAAATTTGAACGAAATATATATATATATATATATATATATATATATATATATATAGGGAGAGAATTGAAAAAGAACCACACACCAGCTTAGAATGACTTTAAATTTAAACTAAATATAATAGATGAAAGAAAAAACTGTATGGCATAAAAAAACTCAGTTTCTTTTTATATAGTTTTTGTCTCGAGAACAATTAAAAATCGATTTTTCCGATCTAATGAGGTACGAAGTTGCCGTGGTGGATGGGTTTTTCACTAACAGTGCAACAACTGTTGAAAGACTTGGAAATAACTTTTTCCGGTAAAAAACCGAAACAATTATCAGCATTAAACAGTACAATTGGTTTAGTGCGCAAATTATGCCAAAGCCATCGTAATTCGATTCAAAATGCCTCTTTTAGCAGAATCCATTTTCGTTATACCGCTTAAAGCGATATCTATTGATACACTTTGGAACTCTTTTTCTTATGTCGTACCGTTTCCCTCTTCTTCAAGTATATTCAGTTCAAACTTAAAGTCATTCTGACTAGTGGCTCTTTTTTACAGCATTTTGGAAGCGGAATTTTAATTATAAGCACCTTGTATATTGTTCAAGGTTCCGCAATACTTACTAAATTATACATGTTCAAAAAACATAAAATTATTAGTGTAATGTATAAGTTATACATACAGAATCTAATGGATTATCAAGAAGGGCCATGGATTGATTATTTATTAACGTCGCATTTTGGAGCTACACTAGAACTATTGACAACGGTTGTAATTTTAAGCCTTGTTCAAGTGTTGATAACAATACCTGATCTAACACTTTATTCTGCATGCTTCCACACCACGCTAACGTGACAGAATACAACAGACACGTTGAACCTCAACATATTAAGTGGGTATCAGTCCTTCTACACAGTGAGTTCAATGTAACTAGGACTCGAACAGACGATTTGACAGAAATAACGTTGACTACCAGTTCACAACCACGACAACTCGGCTGTCACAGACATCAAACGGTGAAAAATTTAATATTGTTCAGTTTATGGAAAACTTCATTACAATCAAATTATTTTTAAATAAATCAAAATGCAATATTTGTCTTCAAGGAGAAATAAAAATTCTCTCTGTCCAAATTTTAAAATATATTTCTTTAGTTACAAAAAAAAAAATGCTTGGTGTGGGAATTTTTAATTTATGTAAGTTGCGCAATTTCAGAATTCTCGAAGAAGTGATCAAATCGCAGATAAATTTATTGTGTTTTATAGTTCAGTTAGAACTAACATATACCTTGACTAATTCACTAGATTATTAGCTTGAAAGGTGAAATAATAATAATATATCTAAACTTAAGACAAAGAGCAGTCAAATAATTCAAACAGGAAATGTTAAGCTGCAACTAAACACCTTTCGAGGTTAGAAATTATCCTAAGACTAAGTATTCTAAGCAACAGTGCAATCAAAAGGCCAATTCTCCTGTCGGATATGTCCAAGAATTCCTAAGATATATGAAGCAATTCCCTTCAACTCTTCGTACATATATTACACGACATTACATAAACAACTTCGGGAATGAGCATGAACTCGTTGGACAAAACAGAATAGAGAGAAGAGATAAAATCCTTAAAGACTGAAATTGCGAAAACACGGAAAGTCTCTTCTCATGCGTTTTATTTTTATGCATAGAATATTTTAAGTAATTAATAAGTTCCTCAAAGTGTTGAAACAGTTATAACTTGTATTACTGTACTAATTTTATAAAATAAAAAATTTTCCCTTTTTAAATTTATATATATATATATGTATGAGATCACTCTTCTCATAGTATTATACTTTAACTGAATTTGTAATTTTATCACAAACGCATAATGCTGCCAGATTTTATATCCTTTGTATTTTATTCCGATTAATAATATTGAAAATACTGAAATTTATAATAGTTATATAAAATAAATTTGTAATATAAGTTTTCGCAACCAGATTTTGATCCAAACTTATAACATCCGTTAAACATATATTTTGTTTAAATATTCTATAATATGTATATAAGAGCTTAATTATTAATTATTTCCCTTTATAAAATATTTAGTTCCATTTAAAGTTTTTTATTTTGAACTAATTTTTAATTAATAATTTAAATGATACAATAGTTGTAGATATAGTTGGAAATTCTCTATTTTCCATATCATTATCATTTGCTTTAATTCAATAATTCATGCAACTCTAATTTATTCGATTACTTGATTTATTTGCTAATATATAATAGTTTGTTGTTTAAGTTATGTTTCTTAAGTTGGCATCTTTTTTGATTATTCTACATTTGTGTTAGTTAAGTCGAAGAAAAAGAATTTTATAATGTGTAATTGTGTGTGATGCTAGTTAAACTTAATATGTGACTAATTTTTGTATATTTTCAAGATATTATCAATCATCTGGATATTTTTTTGATCATTTGAATAATTATTAGTATAAAAAGCGTCCGTGAAATATGTAAATTTTTTGACTGCTAGTAATGACAACTACTAGAAAATCAAATTTGATGGAAGAAGAAAAGTAAGCAAATATTTTATTTCATAATTGAGAAATTGAGTTTTAAATTTTATAAATGTGAAAAAAATGAATATTTTATTCGGTAAAAAAAAATGTATGTAAAAAAACGCGGATCTAAATTCTAATACTAAGCCTGGCATATAAATAGTTTCACGTGGGGCTGAACAGCAGGATTAAAAATGTTTAATGTTATCTGATTAATGAGAGATAATTAGTATGGATTTAAATTGAAAGTTCAGAATTAAGCTCCCCGTGTGCATTGGTTTCGAAAGTAATGACCAGAAAGAAAATATATATATATAATTAATTAAAATCAACATACTAAATTTTATTCAATACTAATTTTTTAAACATAAAAATAAAAATATTATATTATTTTTTTAAAAATATTATTTGTCAATTTTGAAACTTATAGAAGTGGATTAAAACAAAAAACCAACAATATATATATATATATATATATATATATATATATTGTGAAAACATTATCGAAAGACCGATTTCAAGAAATCACGTAAGTTGAATGATTCCAAAAACGAATACGAAAAGAAAATCGGAAGTAAACAATATTTTTGTACTTCAGATGTGTGTGTGTGGTTTTAGAGAATTATTTTAAAAACATAACTTTTTATACTTCCATCCATTTCATATAGTAATTTTTCTGAGGCGTGTTACTGAAAGCACTTAAATTTTCTTTTTTCAATCTGATATTAAAAAGTAATAGTTGTAAGTGTATGTTGGTTCGGATAAAGTGAAGTTACGAATCAAATTTCGAAAGTTCTTTCAGTCAAATGATTATTTGATTTCAATGTATTCAGTCTAGAGTCGTCTTGTTTCTTATATTTTTCCAATTACAAAATTCAATGTAGGATTTTTTTCCATCGAAAGTTATTCCGTAGGTAGAATAAATTTTAGATCGAGATTTCTGATGGAAAGATAAAATATTTTTTTATCATATATTTCTCTGTTTTAAACCAACAAAAAATCTTATTCAAAGTACATTTTTTTTATTTATCTAAAAAAAGGCTTACAAATATTGAAAATGATTTATTCATTGTTAATTAAATGTGGCCGTGGAAGCCAATTGGTCATTGTGCGAAGTCATAGCCAGCGATACCGTGTTACGGTACCACTGAAGACTCGCCTTCCAGAGAGACTGATGAACGTTAAATCTGGGCTCTAAGTCCTCTCATTGGTGTTGTATGGAAGTTTGGAGAGAGAGAGAGAGGGGAGCCAACTCAGGTGTCGTCTTCGTTATTTGACCGAGGTTTAAAATTACAAGATCCATCGCCGATAGCCCTCTCGCAGCTTAAAAGTGTAATGTTAATAAAATTGAAATCAAATCGAAACCTAAAAGACACCAAACAAAGCAGCTGTCACCAGTTGGAGTTAGGCAGAAAAGTCTAGACATTGTTTGTATTTATATATTAATAATATATACCTTATATATGAATAATAAAACAAAAATAATATTCTAAATATTTCTTTTATTATAAATGACAATTTTAGCTTTCATATTACTCTGAATTCTAATGTTTTACAGTCGTGGGTGGCGTGTCATGAGTTCGAGTCCTGGTGCCGTTGAAACCCCGCCGGTAAGAGAGGCTGATGAATGTTAAATTTGTCGAGATTCAGTCTTCCATTGACGTAGTGTGGAGCTTTGGAAAGAGCGCTGCCAGCTCAGCTGCGTTCTCTTCACTTGATCGTGATTCAAAATTACTAGGTCCATCACCAGTAGACCTCGTATTCCTTTACATTTCGACTTCCATAAAAACTCAACTCTAATGTTCTAGCAAGAGTGAGAGTTAGTATATTAAATTCGCTTTGCAAAGTTGCACAAGGGTTGTTAGCTACGGACCTCGGAATTTCGAACCACAGTTTAGTGTCGTCACTTGACGACACCTGAGCTGGTACCCCTTCTCCTAACTTCCACACCAATAGAAGGATGTTTGAGCCTCGACAGATTTAACACGCAGAGGCTCTTTCTACATGTGGGTATACAGCGGCACTAGGCTCAAACTCATGGCCTTGACCACTAGGCTACCGTGGCCCTAATGCTCTAAAGGAGAGAGAAAAAGTAGAGCGAAGCACAATAATACACTGAAATGACTTCGGTATTACTTTGAACAGTACTACAGTAATATCATCACTCGAATATTCATTATCATCCAATTATTTGGCTTATTTAACAAGTAATATATTAAAAAAAAAAAATTTAAGTCGATTCCTACTTAGGTCAACAAAGAAAAATTTTAGTTTAGTTAATCAAATTTAATTAATGAATTAATATTTAAAAAAAAACTGTATTAACATCGTGTCATCCACTACAAGTTTAAAAAAATATATTTGAACTTGAGTGGAGCCATTTGTTGTTGTTAGTTGTAACTTCGTCATAAATAACGTAGAATAAATTTAAAATTATAAAATAAAATTTAATTAATGAATTAATATTTGAAAAATTGTATTAACATCAAGTGTCATCCACTACAAGTTTTAAAAAAAATGTATTTGAACTTTAGTAGATAAATAAAATGTATTTTACTAACGATTGAGAAGATATATATATGTATGATAACAAGATATATATATGTATAGGGAGAGTGTGAACTAATAGTAGAAATTGTGTGAAAAAGATGATTTTTATTTCTTTATCCTTTTCATTATATTATTACATAAATTAACATACTGTTTCTTATATGTTCTTTTTAGATAATTATTATTTTAACTATGTATTATCCTTAACTGTTATACTTAATAATAGTTGTAGTCACATTTATCACAGATTGTACATTAATCCATTACATTAAATGACATGGTTATAACCATGAGTTCTAGCCGGTGATGTTTTAGTGAACCCGCTTGTTCGGGTCCTGATTCCGATAGAAGGGCTGATTAACATTAAATTTATTGTAATCAGAGAACTGTGTTCATAGAGAGAGTAGGGATAGGTTCACACACAGTTGTCAATTATAAATTTGACCCTTAGTTCAGAGCTGCAAAATTATTGGTTTTTATCAGTGGATCTTACAGCTGGATATTGGGGTTGTTTCATAAACAAATATATTTAATAATATCAAACATTTTTCACTTTTGATTTGTCAATTCGTGGTGTTTTTTTTTTTTATTATTATTCGGAAAAAATTCTATGATAAGTGAAAAAAAGGTGAATGAATATATATAAGTTACCATTAAAAAGTATAATTCAGCTATTTTATAGAATACCTAGATATTTCATGAAATAACTGACCGATTCGAATGTTAAAATGTATAATAGATAAATTATTTCACACTTTATCTGGTTATTCTATGAACCAACTAGAATGATAAAAAGTTAAAATGGAAAATAAACAATTTAACATTAAAACAAGTCCTTTGTTTAATAAACTGATAAATAGTTAGTCTCTCAAAAAATATATTTCATAAAGTGATAGTTTGTTTTATGGGAATGCCTGACCTGGTGTCATCCTTGTCAGTTGTCCGTGGTACAAAAAATTACGAGACCTTCACCAATGGCCTTCGAGTTGTTTCATAGTGTGATTTAAATTAAAGTAACATCAAATCCTCTTTGCAGTAACACAATTTTCATTTTAGTGTCTTAAAATTTCAAACTTAATTTAGACTTAACTTTATAATTTCAGTTTAGTTGCTCTTACATTAAACTTATTCATTTAATGAATACCCCGGTCTTTATACATAGTTAAGAACATATATAAAACTGAAAGCATTTAATGAACCACGCCATTCTTACATTATCTGAGTTAAACTGTTTCAACAAATTCATTAAACAGCCGCTATTTCTAGACTGTCTTTATTTGTTGTGTGTTGCAATGAAATCACTTCTCAAGAACGTTCTGACGTCACAGCTGACGTCGGATCCCCCCCCCCCCTCCGTCACCCTGAAATGATTAATTGGAAAGATACTGAGTAAATGAGTAAATAGATTTACGAAACTATTTCTGTTTTACTTAAATTGCTTGTGTGTATGCAGTATAAACTCTGTAGCTTTTATTATAACACAATGTAAGTGAATCTCAATTATCATAAGTAATCCCTAAACATTGTGCTGTTTAATCCTTTATTAATTGATAGAATTAGTTATTAAAATATCTCTTTTCCATAAAAAAAAATCATTATTACAAATTGGTTAAAAAGACATGTAAGCAAAAGGATTTCATCGAAGCAAAAGCAATCTTAACTTTTAATTTATATATATATATATATAATTTTTATTTGTTAAATTCATGGAGCTGTAATTAAATAAGCCACCTCATTTTCGGATAAGTAATTTTTACATACATTTATTTAACATCTAATACGATTTAAGTTGTTGATAGTAGGAGTAATCCTCCCTAAAACAACTCACACACGCATACATATATTCTTACATATATATTATTGCTGCAAAAAAAGTAGTGTACTTCTAATGAATTTTTGCAGATAAAAGGGATGTCATTAGAAAGTTTATGTAGCATGGAGATAACCTCTTAGATATAGTAGAGAATGCTATAAAAATAACGAAGCTCAACTAATTATTTAAACTACAATGTAATCTGGGACGCATATTCAAATAGACACGAGGCATAGCAAAATTAAAATAGTTATTTTTATTGAATCAAATTATATTAAGAAATTCATAATTTGAAAATTATAATAGAAATAATTCTCCACTTGTGAGAAGTAATAATCAACTTAGCAGATGTAGGAAACAAAGATAAGTTGTAGTAAAAATGATTTAAAAATTTATTATTAAAACTAAATCTAGGCTCTATGCACCTCAAAATTAAGGCAGAAATTATAATTTTTGTTCATAGTGTATGTTCAATTTTTCTGCCTTCTGCTCTCCTGTTTCTAACCATTTCAACTCTCAAATGATTCTAAGAGCTGTACTAATAAAGTTAAAAGAGATATAATTCACTTCAATTTTAACATATATGCCTAAACCACTTCGGGAAATAAAAATAAGCTTGACTGAATAATTAAAGTTGATGAAACAGAATACAATGGCATTAAATAAAGAAATAAGAATGAAAGCGAACATCGCGATGGAATCTGAAGTTTCGAGAATACATGACTGTTAATTTGAGTGTTTGCACTGAAAAATCCTTCTTTTTCCCCCTCATTCCAACAGTATGAAAGGGAAGGATGCCTTGTTAAATTAAGTTAGTGCGTTAAAGTCACGATAAGAACTATTATAGTCTAGTGATTATTATAGACAGCTTTTTGATCAACTGATTTTGAGTTGTCTTCAACTATTGCCTTCATTATACCAAAAGCTGTCTTGCAGAATAAAGGAGGTTGATATAATTCAAATTGAACTGCACCACAAATTCGTATAATATTGATTTTAAGTAAGTGAAATCCTAACTCATCTAGAAGAAAATAAAATAAAATCAGTAATTATAAGATTGTACTATTTACAATTAGCAGCCTGTGAAAGCTTTTAATTACCATTGTTTAAAACGAGATACATTTTTTGTACAAATAAAATACTACAATTTTTTATGTCAAAAAGGTATTTGAGAACTTCAAAAGTAAAAATGCACCTTTTATGAAACGGGGGGGATTCGAATTTTCGCTAATCGAATGAATTTTTGAGAAACTTAATGTTTCTCTAAATTTATCACCCTTTGTTGTTTTAATGCGCAGTTATAGCGAATAATATTTATAAAATGGTACTTTAAGACTTCCGTCTATTATCCTTTTTTAAGTCGTTAAAGTGGTTGGTTTAACGGAATTTTTTATTTGTCTGAAATCCGGATTACTATAGTGCATGAAATGTGACAAAATTGTACATAAAAATACATGCAAAATAATTTTAAATAAATATAGACATGTTTTCTAGTTCCTTGCATATTGCTATCCATTCTGGATGTAATTTTATGTCTATTATACGTGGATATTCAAAAATACTGCTTTCAAAATTAGAGGAGAAACGTAAACTCTCTCTCTCTTTATTTTTTTATTTTTCAAATTTACGTTCATTCTAATAAACACAATAGCCAATAACCGTTAGTTATGTTGGATCTCTGCTGCTTATCTTTTTTACAGATATCGTATTTACTAGAATCTAAGCCGCGCTATTTTCCAATGTTAATGCTACTGAAAATCGGGTGCGGCTTAGAATCGAAGGGGGGAAATTCTTTGGATGGGATAATTAGAGCAATTACAGATTCATGTACTTTGTTAAAAGTTTATAATTCTGGTAAAATAACAATTGATTTCGCATAACTTTTCATTTTAAATTTATTTTAATTTCGTAAAATATGATATCGATAAACCATTTTACGCTATTTTTAATTTTTCACAAAAATATGTTGAAAATTTCGGGGTGCGGCTTAGAATCAGTGGCGGCTTAGATTCGAATACTTTTCGGTACTTTTACGGTACTTTCTTCGTTTAATTTTGCATTCTACTATTGCTTTTATATACTTTTTCTTAAAAGCAATCAAGCATTAAGAAATATTTCTGAAAGCTTTGAACAATTCTCATACCTCCGACTACGCAAATTTTAGCTAATACTCGCATATTGTGCTTTTAAGTAACTCTGAATTTTTTTTAAAAAAAAACTTCTTAGAGAGTCTGTTTACAAACTGAAATAGAATATGCCGCGCATTTAGTGAACAGAAAATAGGAAATGTCGATTTTTCACGGCCTTTCTTTGAATGCAGAGTCATGCAAAAAATAAATAAATAATTTACAAACAAGTCTTCCTTTTATTATCTAAAAAGGCTGACTGCAACTTTTCGTTCGACCACTTACAAAAGCCGGTTGCTTCAAGGATATCTCCAATCGTAAAAAGAAGATAACATGTGTGTTGCTTAAGGTATCCGACAACTTTCGGAACCGTGATTTTAAAAATACACATAAATGGATAATTTTCATGATATTTAGTGTCACTTGGATTAGAAAACATGTAAAAAATTGTTTTAAGGACATTTTGACAAAAAAAATTATTTAAATTAAATATTTCGGCAAAAAAATTAACTTAGAATAATTTTTTTTCCAAATGTTCTCCTTTTGTGAAAAATGCTTCTAATATAATAATATTTTGCCTGTATATAGCTCAGACCTCTGTACAGAGGCTCAACTAGAATTTTTGAGATATATAACTTAGAAGTGGGTTTATCCATATTTTACAACAGAGCGGAGCAATTTTAAGAAAAAAAAACGCCAATAATTATTTAAATTGGTGATAACTCTGAAAATAATGTGAATTTTTCAAAAATTTTAGTTGAGCCTCTGTAGAGACTTCTGAGCTATATACAGGCAAAATATTATTATAATAGAAGCATTTTTCACAAAAGGAGAACATTTGGAAAAAAGATTATTCTAAGTTAATATTTTTACCAAAATATTGTATTTAAATAATTTTTTTGTATCAAAATGTCCTTAAAATAACTTTATACATGTATTCTAATCTAAGTGACACTAAATATTATGAAAATTATCCATTTATGCGCTTTTTTAAAATCACGGTTCCGAACGTAGTCGGATACCTTAAGACAACTGAATCACAACTTTCTTTAACAGCAACAAATTTCTGTAAACAATTTTTTCAACTGTAACAATTGAGTAAATCAACGTAATCGTCATCAAAACATTTTCAAAATCACTGTAGAGAGGAAAGAACATAGTTTTGTAGATTTGGTACAGATTGATTGATTGCTTATTAACGTCGTATTTCGAAGCTACACGAATACTTTAGATTTTGGTATGGAGAAGAAAGAGTTAATAAAAGAACTACACACAAATTTACCTTTGGAATTTATCATCAATCAGTATCTGTATATTTTAAAGTATATTTGCAAAGTTACGACAGTATATCTCAATAAATTAAATTAAACCCAAAACAAATGCTTAAGGATATTATTTTTTAATCAAAAATTAATGTATTTTTATATTTAAATTATGCTTTACAACATTACAATACCTGTTTTATTTAATTTTCGTAAATTGATTAAGCAAACCCTTGTACATTTAAGTTAGTAGGTGATCGTTTTTTGTTACTCCAACTCATTTTTCAATTTTGTGAAGTAAAAGTCAATTCTACTTTTGACGTTCACGTTTTTGTTCTAGATACATTAGAAATATTTTAAATAATTTTCAAAATATTCCTGGCAAGGTTAAATGCCTTTGCCGCGCACCCACATTTTTTTAAAAATATTCCAAAGCATTTAAATTTAACTCCGATTCTTTAATTATATTACGAATTCGAGCATTTCTAATTATAATACTGTCATTATTTCTAATTATAAAATAATGCTTGAATATATACTACACTATTCTGTCGTCACAAATAGTCAAAAGGATTTTTGTCCAGCATCAAACATTGGAAACGGATATATATGAAGCTTCTATTACTTTTTAATTAATGAAGCATATTAAAATGTCAGGCTCTATCGAATTAGGTAGGGTTTTTAACTCGGACCCTACATTTCAAAAGCTATATTTGCTGTTCATAAAGCTTGAATCAGTAAATCTGAATGTGACATTAACCCTTCGTCAAGCCCACCTCTGAACGAAACGGATTCAGGTGCACAAGGCCTGAGAGACCACCGATCTCCTAATCAATTTTAATTCAAAATACCGGCAAGGCCATCTTCGCTAAGGTGTAAGAAAAACAAATACACCAAATTGTATGAAAAAAAGCACCAGTTTAATGAACAAAATGAAGCTTAAACTAAAACAACTAAAATTGTTAATTTGACACAAAATGCTTTTGCTCACCTCTCGGACTAGCTGAGCCTGATGGAAGATTAAGAATAAAACGATTGTGACTAAGGTCAAAAAAATATTTTGGAAATGTAGATTTAAAGGTTTCCCCGCAGATAATCCAACTATTTAAATTATAGATGTAGTATGCTTTAGTTATAGGCAAATTTTTAACAAAGAATTACTGTTTTCACAAAAGTGTACTTTTTAAATAAAAGAAATACTTCTTTCAAACCCGCTCATTCACTCTTTATGAAGACTTTGAACACTCATTAAATGCGTAAAAAATACATATTTTAAAGAAGACTTTTTTTTGTGGTTGTCTTAAAATTTGCTTACTTAAAATGTGTTTAAAAATCGTCTTATTTTTAATTTTATTACATAGTTACAATTAATGACTTTAAAAAAAAATTGTAAATGTTTTAGAATCAAAATATCTTACCAAACTTTTTTTCAAAAACGATTGTTTCAGTTGAAAAATACACTATTCCAAGTAGGTTATTTCGATGTCAGTTCTTGTCCTAATGATAATCTGAACACGTGACTGAATGTGATTAAAAATACACGAGACACGTGATTAAAAATACAGTAAAAATTGGAAGAATGCTACCTTCATCCAAAATTAACAATTGGCTGATTCTGTCATCCTGCTGCCAGCAGACAAAAAAATATCATACATTATTTGCACAATAGCAAGGCTTTAATAAAAGAAAAACATTCGCATACGGAATGCATATCTCAAACCGTAATTTAAATTATTACATTTCCTTCCTTTTTCAGTGGCTCAACAGCCCAGGGTGGGCCTTGGCCTTCTCAAGATTCCTTTTCTATGCCAGTCTTCTTCCTGCTAATGTTCTCCAATTTTTTAGTTCTCAAAACTAGAAGGTCTTTTTCTAGGCCATCAGTCCATCTAATATTTGGCCTGCCCTTTCTTTGTGTGTCAATTGGTTGGGCACTGAAGACTTTTTTTTAGTGGTGCGACAATCTGACAACGTGGCTTGCTCATTTAATTCGTTGTACTTTTATGAAGTTGACGATGTCAGATTCTTTAAGTGAGTGATAGAATTCTAAATTTGATCATCTTCACCACGTGCCCTTTTCTTGAATTCCTCCAAATGTAATTCTTAACATCTTCCTTTTGTGTAGATACTTAATCATGTTCTCATCTGTTCGAGAAATGGACCAAATTTCACATGCATAAGCTAATACTGATCTGATTCGATTTCATATATTTTCATATTCCATTAAGCTTTCTATTAGTCATTGTAATTCTCTTTTGGATTTCAGTAGTACAATCCTTCCCCCATTGTTAATTCAACTAATTAATTAACTCATAAAACTTATAATAATGAATTAATCATAGTAAATTTTGATAATTGATTCAATTCAGACAGTAAAAGTTAATAAATGAGAGTTAAAGTTGAAATTTAATTTTGCATTTCAAAAAGATTAAAACTAATGAAGTTAAATTTTTCAGAATAAATAAAAGTTTATACAAATAGAATGCATATCCTTTTACATGTGTTACTATTTATTTCGAGCTATCTATATCTCGAGTATTTAGAATAGAGTTGGAATAGATAACCCTCTATAGAAGATACAACCATTGCAAAACTACCATTTGCACGAAAGAAACAAAAGCTGCCGAGTAGTGTAACTAGTTTGACTTTCGTAATATCCACAAACGATCGTAGTTGTGTGTTAGAATAGTATTTCATCCAAGCTGCCACCGTCGATGACAAAGTATGTTCAAAACTTGGTGCTTTGCTGTCACTCCACTCGCGATAGAGGTGACAAATGTTGTTCTATGAAGCTGATAGCAGTAAGAATAGATTCCAAATGAAGAATATAGTGATTTATTACACTTCTACATAAAAAAAAATATTTCTTGAATTTTTTACTAAAAGAAAATATTCAAAGTTATTTACTCAACATGTAAAGTATTTTAATTGAAATAAAAACATGCAAGCAATGTTTTTATTTCAATTACTGGCTATTATTTAATTTAAAGTGCTACAACTAATTAGAATTAAAAACAAGTAATATAAAAAAAAATTTTAAATCAATTCCTACTTAGATCAACAAAGAAAAATTTTATTGTAGATACTTTTTTATTAAATAGTTACAATTAATATAAATATGTATAAACATATGACGGAATCACTACATTAAGTGGTAATTAATTTTTATTAATTATCATTTTAAAGTATCGTATTGTCATCCAAAACAATCGTTCATATAAATTTCAGTTCAACTGAATACTTTAACAAGGGAGAAAAAAACCTTTACAAGTTTTGACACAAGTCGCCAAAAGGGTCGCTAAGTTGCCAAAAATGATGCCAACGTGGTTGTATTTGTAATTCTTTAAATAATTATTTTTAATCAATTAATTATTAATTATTATTATATTATTGTATTGTCATCCAAAATAATCCTGTATATAA